>JAQZBX010028148.1:14733-28049 GCA_029593785.1 Cabassous unicinctus
CCCCCCCCCGCCATTTTGCTGTTTTGTGTCCATTTGCTGGGCAATTTTCTGTGTCTGTTTCCTGCCCTCTCTTCTCATCCTTCTCCTCCTGTCTTCATCAGGATTCGATCCTGGGAAACTTCGATGTGGGAGAGAGGTGTTCTGCCTTCCGCATCACCTCAGTTCCTGGTTTTCTGGCACATCTTGTCTTTGCTCTCCCTTGTGTCACTCTCCTGTTTCATCATCATCTTGCTGCATGGCTCAGCGGGGCCTGGCATGCCCACGTGCCTTCTATATTTTTCTTTATTTTACCAGGAAGTCCCGGGGATCAAACCCAGGTCCCTCCATATGGGAGACAGATGCCCAACCGTTTGAGCCACATCCGCCCCCTTGTATAATTTTTAAGATTGCCCTTTTGAGTGCAATTGTTCCACCTCCAGGAGAAAACTTCCTTTCCTCTGTTTCTTCTCTAGGACTCTTGATCTGTTCTGTTTGTTTTTGTGTAGAACTTTCTCCCCAGTTTCTATGAGTTGTTTAAATTTTCTCCCTCACTCAGTGCCTCCTTTTCATTAAACTATTCTGTTCTGTGATCTGTCCTGCCGTACCACAGTTCAGTTCCATCATCTTCTCTCCCTTTTTTTTTTCCTTGAGGTTTTTCTGCCTCCAGTTTCTTCCCTGTTAGGGTATCCCACCCCAGAGAGCCAGATAGGGTCAATCCAGAAAGATCCATTTTGCATTTAGGTGGTCCAGCAAACAGAGACTGAATTGAGTGTGTGTACCTCTTGCCAATAGTTCTGCTGTGGTATCTTTTTTCCCTGGGCACTTTTGTATGTGGCACTCCTCAGTGTTTGTGTTCTGCCTTGGATGTCTGCAGACTTGGGTCCCTGTGTCTGGATATGCATGGGCTTCTAACTCACTGCTGTGAATGTCTGTATGGTCTACTTCCATGGCAGGAGGGACCTAGACTGTGCTGCCTCAGTGCAACTCTTAAGTTGTGCAGGGCCCAGTAATGGTGATGGGTCCAGACTGGTGGGTCTGGGATGTAAATCTCCTACCTGTTTTTGGTGTTTTCTTTTCTTTTTCTCCAATTCAGCATTTGTGGAGTCCTTCTCCAGTCTCTCTTGTACTCCAGTGTTCCAAGCAAGTGGGATTTGTCCTTTTATTAGATAATTCTGAGGGGACACTTTTCCAGGGATGTCTTAGGTTGCCATGATGATGTCACCCCAGCTCAAAAACATTTTTATACAGTAAATTTGTTTGAGTTAGGATCTAAGAAGTTACACTCATTGCATTTGATTGATATGGTTCTTAAATATCTTTTGGTCTGTTAACAGTTCCCCCTCCTCCCTTTTTTCATGCTATTTATTTGTTGAAGAAACTGGTTCATTAGTCCTGTAGAATTTACCACACACTGAATTTGGATAATTGCCTCTTTATGGTCATTCAACTTTTCCTTCTATCCCCTCTATTTCCTGTAAACTGTTAGTTAGATCTAGGGGTTTGATCAGATTCAGTTTCAATTATTTTGGTGGTAATTTCCTAGTGTAGCCATCAGAAGGTTCAAAATGGTTGTCTCATTTTTAGTGATTCTAAGATTGGTCATTGGGTTTGGGTGCTGTTATTCTGATCCAAGTGTGCTGTACATTTTTGTAAGATCCCTCTGGCTGCTGGGTGAAGCCTGAATTGGAGGAAGGGCAAGAGTGGAAGAAGGAAGGCCAGTTAGGACGCTCTTGCCACAGTCCAAGGGACAAAGGCACCTTGGAATATGATAGTGGAGTTGAGGTGAGTGTATAGATATGGTATGTGTTAGAAGTAGTATAGACGGGACTGTGTTATGGGTTGACTGTAGAAAGTGAGGGAAAGAAAAATAAAAGATGACTCCAGGTTTCTGGAAATCCCAGGAGAGATGGCACCCTCTTCTCCTAGTATTAATCTCACTTAACCCTTCCCAGTGGCCATCCAAAACAGGAAGCTGTGACAGGTGAAACAGTTTCCAGATGAACTGACAACATGAGATCAAGGCTTATGGCTTTTGCATAAGCTTCAATATAGGTTAATGTAAAGTACAATTTTGTAAGAGCTTTGAAAATTCCTCCCTTACAGGGTAATGGAAAAATGTGACTTGTTTCTAGACTTCCCTCACTGCTCACAAAACTTAAAGCTGGAATAAAATGCCTTATATTTTCTGTTGTGTGGATGAATGACTAGTCTGTGCCCCATCTATGAAGAAACTGGGGTGGGGAGGAGAGGAGACTAGTAAAAATGAGAAGGGCAATGGAGCAAAGGTTGCCTTCAGGGGCTCTTTGGGAACACTTTATTTATTTTCATTTAAGGAACAAACACTCCAGAACTTAATCAACTACAGGGAAAAAAAAGGGTGGATTTAGTGCTAACTCTAAGATTTGCACATCACTAGTTAGTTTTCTTAATCGTTGCTTTTGATGAGCTTGCTGTTATAAACATTTTTAAATTTATTTACAAAAAGGGCAATCTATTGAAATTTTAATGAACAACACTAATATTTCTTGAGCACTTGTCATCCATTGTATTAGTGAGCCAAAGGGATGCTGATGCAAAGTAAAAGAAATCTGTTGGCTTTTATAAAGGGTATTTTTGGGGGGTAGAAGCTTACAGTTACCAGGACATAAAGAGTCTGTTGCCACGTGTCGGAGCAAGATGGCTGCCAACCTCTGCAAGGATTGAGCCTTCCTCTTCCTCTGAAGGTTCCGTGGTCCCAGCTTCTTCCAATATCAGCTGTAGGCTGAGATAAGTCTCGTTTCTCTCTGGGCTCAGCTGCTCTGCTCACTCCACAAAGCCAGCTTTAAACTATCAGGCTAATGGCTCGTCTCTCTTCCTGGGGTCTCTGCTGTATCTATTGGAGCCTTCTCTCTTTCCTCACATATCTGCTTCTCTGTGTATTTAATTCCCAGGGCTCCAGCATTCTTAACTCCTACTAACTCCTCTGCCCTTTCATTTCCTCTGTTCTACTGACATGGCCCAGTCAAAGCCTTAATCATTATTTAATCAAGTATAAGTGGGAAGCGGATGTGGCTCAAGCGATTGGGCTCCTCTTCTCCTGGTGAAGGCAAGGTGGCCTGCAGCCCATGCCCCAAGGAGAGCTCAGCTGGCACAGCAAGAGGACACAACAAAGGGAGACACAGAGGAGAGACAGTGAGAGACTCAGCAGACCAGGGAGATGAGGTGGCTCAAGCAGTTGAGTGCCTCTCTCCCACACCGGAGGTCCTGAGAAAGGTTCCTGGTGCCTCCTAAAGAGAAAGAGAAGAAAAGACAAGGAGACATGGAAAGAACACACAGCAAATGGACACAGAGAGCAGACAGTGAGCACAAACAACAACTGGGCGGGGGGGGCGTGGGAATAAAAAATTTTTTAAATTTTAAAAATTAAAAAATCAAGTACAAGTGAAACCTCTGAAGTTAATACAATCTAATACACCCAGAGGAACAGACCAGTTTACAAACATAATCCAATATCTATTTTTGGAATTCATAAATAATACCCAACTGCTACATCTACCATGCTTTTTTATTTTTTTAAGATTTTTTATTTACTATTTCTTACCCCCACCTCATTGTTTTTGCTTGCTGTGTCTGTTCATTGTGTGCACTCATCTTCTTTTTGAAGGCAACGGAACCAAACCCAGGACCTCCCATGTGGGAGGGAGGCACTTAATCACTTGAGCCACTTCCGCTCCTTACTTTTGTTTTGTCTCTCATTGTGTTTTCCTCCTTGTGTCTCTTTGTTGCATCATCTTGTTGCATCAACTCGCCACGCCAACCCATCATGTCAGCTTGCTGTCTTACTTGTCTTCTTTAGGAGGCACCGGGAACTAAACCTGGGACCTCCCATGTGGCAGGTGGGAGCTCAATCACTTGAGCCACATCTGCTTCCCTACCATGCTTTTAAAAGAGTATTTAACTGCTTTACATTTATTATTTTTATCCATATACCAACTCGACAAGGCAGGGCTTTTTTTAGCCCCATTTTATAGATGGGAGAATTGACATACAAATAAATTAATAAATGTGCTTAAAGTTACACAGATAGTAAGCAGATGACCCAGGATTTAAACTAGATTATCTGAATCAAGAGACCGGTGTGTTAACCACCACTCTGTACAGAAATTCTTGTATATTGCATTATGGTTTACAAAGGATTTTCATATATTTTATAATTTAAGCCTCATATCAATATGTGAGTTAGATAATTTGAATATCATTTTATAAATGGAAAAACTAAGGCTCAGAGAGCTTAAGAGACTTTCCTCAAATCACTTTGCCAGTAAGTATTAGAAGCAGTTCTTCAGCTCAAGGCTTCTCGCTTCAAATGCTATGCTTTCCTCTCAACTGAAAATCCCTTTGAGCTTGTTTTGGTTTGCTAGGCTGCTAAAATTCAATATACTAGAAATGGGTTGGCTTTTGCAATGAGGATTTATTAGGTTGTAAGCTTATAGTTTCAAGGCTGAGAAAAATGTCCAAACCAAGGCATCATCAGGCAATGCTTTTTCCCTGAAGACTGGCTACTGGTGATCCTGGACTCCTCTGTCATGGGGCAAGGCATCTGCTGATCTCTCCCTTTTCTCCCAGGGTTTGTTGCTTTCAGCTTCTTGGTTCCATGGCTTTCTCTCTGCTTCAGTGGCTTTCTGTTGATTTCAGCTTCTGGCTTTGTGCCTTTCTGTCTCTCCATATCCGTTCCATTCATAAAGGACTCCAGTAAGAGAAGATTAAGACCCGCCCTGGGTCACGCCCTACTGAAGCCATCTAATGAAAAGGTCCCACCTACAATAGGTTCACACCCACAGGAATGGATTAACTCTAAGGACATGATTTTCCCGGGTCCATCCTGTATCAAACTATCACAGAGCTTATCTAGAACAGTTTCCCTAAGTGTTTCATAAATATTTCTTAAATATTTATGTGCCAAGCACTATACTAAACGCTTTATAAATATTAAAGCATGTAATCTTCACAACAATTCTATGAAATAGGTGCCATTATTATTCCCAGTTTAAACATAAGGAAACACATAAAGGTTAAGTCATTTGCTCAAACTCACATCACTGTTTTTGGCAGAGCCAGGATTTGAACCCAGGCAATGTTTCTCAGAATAGAAAAAAAGAGTGGGGAAAGGGGAAGATACTAGGCTAATTGTGTGCAGAAGCATCTCCCACACTTTTTTGTTGATAGAATCCTTTTGTCAATAGGATTCCATGGAACATACTTTGAGAAACATGGATCTAGGCCAATCCCTTCATTTTACTTGGGAAGAAATTATTGTTTCCATGTCATCATACCTCACTATGCCCAATAGGTTGTTTTGCTGAAAAACTGTTTATCCATTTTTACCATTCAAATCAGAGTGCCCCAGGTGATGGCTATTTAAAGATCCCCCATGAACCTTCCACAGAGTAATCCATGCTTCTGAAATGCTAATGATGGCTCCTGATCTCCCTGTCTTACAAGGGCAGAAACTGACACCCTGTATCCCTTTGGATGGAACTCTGCTCCTCTACAGGTGTTTCTGCAGGGCCTGGTGGGAACTGCACATGGGCACTGCCTGGTAGAGTGCAGGAACAGAGAGCAGGGGCCAGGACCCAGGTTCAAGTCCATCCCTGCCGTTTATAAGTTATAAGTCATGTGGCTTTTTGCAAGCATCATTCATTCAGCCAAAAAAGATTTCTTGGGTTCCAAAGCGGAGGATCTGGCTAAAATAAACTGGCCAAAATTCTTTAGGGACACAAAAGGAAAACCCATGACTTCTTCTTGGGGATTCATTTCCTTGTCTGGAAAACGATATAACAATATTCAGCACTGAGGTGGCCAAGTTGGCAGGAGGAATCATCTAAAGCCACAGGGGAAATGATAGAAAATTCACCATCACCATTGCCAGAAAGAGTGATTTATGGCTTTGTTCCATTCTTAAGCTCCCAATTTGGCTTCATACTGTATCTCATGTGGGCTTTTATTCCTGAATCTCGGCTAAACTCTTCAGGCTTAACCTAGTGGCGTCAAAAGTACTGGGCAGTTGCATTACCTGTCTACCTCCTTATCACTGTAGTGATCAGTTATGTACTATTATTTGGAGTTAACATGATGAGTACCTCGCCACTCAACTTCATTCATACAATCACAGATAACAATGCTAAAAATCAATAGCAAAAGAAATACCAAGAAGCAGCTATCCCAGCATTAAGAGATATTCCTACCAGTGAACTAAACCAGACGTTCTTTCTCACAGCCAAAGAACTTTACACCAAAAACTGAATTTATGTAGACATATTAGCACCAAGCATTTATTTGTTTTTTTAAAGATAACCCGCCCCCCCACCGTTTTGCACTCACTGTCTGCTCTCTGTGTCCATTTGCTGTGTGTTCTTCTGTGTCTGCTTATCTTCTCTTTAGGCGGCACCGGGAACCGATCCTGGGGCCTTCCAGAGTGGAAGAGAGGTGCTCAATCTTTGCGCCACCTCAGCTCCCTTATAAGTTTTTGTCATAAGAATTTTGACCATAATTATTTTGACTATATCTCATTAATAACTGGTATTGAGATGTTTTTAAAAATGTAATGTAAGTTGAACTTCTCTTAGATTAAATTCCACTAATATTGCAAATATCCATTCATAAAAATAAATGAAATACTGCATTACCATATACCAGACTTTTTTAAAAAAAGATATAACAATACCTACCAAACCATCGTTGTGAGGATCAAGTGACATAATGGAGGAGAAAGTATATATTTTCCAAATCTCCTGCATTGAGACCCACTTCCCTGATTCTCTGGTCTCCTTCCTTTCTCTCTCTTCCTCTCTGCTCCTCTACCTCCCAACTTCTCCCCCTACAAGACCTCCTGAATCTACATACTCAAAATGACAGGCTGATCTAAGTTAGGTAGTATCTTTCCTCCCTAGGGCTGCCATAGCCAAATACCACAAACAGCTGGTTTAAAACTACAGAAATGTATTGTTCTCACAATCTGGAGGCTGGAAGCCTGAAATCAAGGTGTTGGCAGGACCATGCTCCCTCTGGAACCTGTAAAGGAGAACCGTTCCTTGCCTCCTCCAGCCTCTGGTGGTTTGCTGGCAATGCTTGGTGTCCACTGGCTTGCACCCGCAGCCCTTCAATCAACGCCTCCCCTCTCACGTGCTGTCCTCTCCTTTCTTAAAAGGACACCAGTCATGCTGGATTAGGGCCCACTCTACTTCAGTATGGCCTCACCTTCATTTAATTACACCTGCAATGACTCTCTAATTAAGGCTACATTTTGAGGTACTGGGGGTTAGCACTTCAACATCTCTTTCTGGGGACACAATGCCACCCTTACACGTAGCAAGAAGTGAAAGGGGACCTTGGCTGATAAAAGTTTCATTCTGAAGAAAGACATGACATTGTGTTTAACTCCTGTTAGAATAAGCAATTATTAGGATGACAATGGACCAGGCACAGTGCCACTTTGAAGGTGGAACATCAGTGGACACTGAATACCACCCCTGAACATTTCGAGGCCTTTCATTGCTCTCACTGCTCAGAAGGGAACAGAGGGGGCTGGGAGCCTCCAGTGGGTGGGAGCCAGTCATTGTGCTGGACATTTAGACACAGTGTTGCATTTAAGCTTCAGAACAATCTCAAGCACTAATTATCCTTATTCTCATTTTACAGATGAGGAAACTGAGGCTCAGAGATATTAAGCAATATTCAAGGATACATATTAAGGAAATGGCGGTCCAGGGATCCACACTCAGCTTTGAGAATAAAACCCGTGTCTGTCTCACAAGCCTAGGTCTAGGGTTTCTGTCAGTCAGCATGGACTTTCCTCAACCACTCTGTTGCTATGCCTTATACCAGAGAAGCAGACTCTCAGTACTTCTGGTACTTTCCATACAGTGGTTCTCTAACTGCTGGATTTTATGGATTGTATGTATATGTATATTTAAATTGGGGTGACTAAATAAGGTTGCCTGCTTTTAAGTTTGTATTATAAGGACAATTCTAAAATATCATTTACTCTGATCATTTCCTAAAAGAAAATATACTTTAAGTCCAAAAAATAGGGATGATATAATTTCACAATAAAGGGCAGTCCTTCACAAGAAAGGGCAGTGGGCAACCTTGTGCTAATGTTTATATTATATATATGTATATATATAATGAATATATATATTCATTCATTCCACAAATAACTGTCATGTGCATTGGGCATACAGCAGACAAACATCATGGCCTTCCTGATGCTTACATTCTGCTGAGGAAAAGGAAATAAATCAGTGAGCTGGAAGGCTTGGGGAAGGATCCTAATGGGTGTGAGAGGGACGATATCAAACCTGTGAGACTGGATATGAAGGCCAGGGCAGGAATGATGGGGCGGCAGGGGGACCCAGGAAGAAGCATGTCTTTTGAGGAGATGTCGAAGCGATTCCTGACAGAGCAAAAGGTTCACCATGGTACGTAACACAAGTGAGAAACCGGAGAAGACGAGGAGAGATAGATGGTCGAAGGTCCTGGAATAGGACTGGAATGTGAAGAAATGGAGGAGGAAGGAAGCGGGTGGTCGTGCTAGATCCCTCAAGCACTTGTTACGTTCAAGTGTCTGAGGTAGGTTTGTGGGGTTTGAGGCTTGTGTAAACATGTCTGTGTGTGGAGTAGGTATGCTGAGTTTCGGCCGTGCAGGGAACTCCATCTGTCCCCTCCATCAGCCTCCGAAGCCCAGAAGCTGACGTTCTGCCAGCTCCTCTCTGCAGCCCCCTTCCGGCTTCACTTCCATCAGAACCCACTTTGCTTTCTTGGGGCCCAGCCAAGGAGCAGTTCCTGAGATGAGCAGCTCCTGTATCGGCCTGTGGGAGCCTCCCCCAAATAAAGGAGAGGAACCCTGGTGGAAACAGGAGGCATCCTGCAGAAATACAGGGGAAATGTTTCCACCCCTCCACTCCGAGAACCAGAGGGAAAGGTAGAGGAGGTCCTGAGTCTAACACTGAGGAAACTGGGGGCCAAAGGGTTTAAGTGACTCTCCCAAGGGCTCTGCAAGTCAGAAGCTGAGCCAGCCCTAACCGACTGGCCTCTAGACACCAGCTCAGTTTACCTGTACCACGCCACACTGCTTCAAACTCCACATGCAGGCACTGTCCCCTTTCTTCATAAGCTGGTATAGTTACAACAGATGCTAAATGGAAGAAGCCAGCCACAAAATGATAATATCATCCTAACCATGGAAAACCACGTGTTGTATTTGTGAGGGATCTATCTGGTGGGAAAAAACACCCAAACCAGCTTAAGCACAAAACTGCAACTGTACAGGGGAGGCTCCCAGCCCCAGGGTGGCAAGTGGGGGGCTTTCAGGAACCAGGGCAGCACCCTCCTGCTCCCTCCAGGACCCCAAGTCCCTCAATTCTTTTTCATTCATTCCTTGTCGCCCTCTCTGCCCATGAGCTCTTTCTCGTCTTCACGGGAACCAAACATGACCTCCCAGTTGAAATACTCCTCAGAGAGTTACCAGACTTCCTGTGACACAATTTAAAATTTCTGGTATATAGAATTGAATTGGCCCAGCTCGGGTGGGTGGTCCAGCTGATACCAGTAATATCACTGCAGCTTGTTTATTATTAAGTTCGCTACGTGCCAAGACAGCTTTAAAGCAGGGCCATTAAGAAAGAAAGCGTGCTTAAGAGCCACACCAAGGACAGAGCGCCAGGGCCTGAGAAGAAAGCTGTACTAGAAAAAAATAAAGCTACCATTTTTGACGGCCTCCTTTGTGCCAGGTTCTGTCTTGGGACTTCTCGTGTATTATCTTGAGTCCTCGTATATTTTCGTTTCACTTGTGAGGAAGCTCAAATTCAGAGAGGTTAAGCAACCTGTCCCAGGTCACAAAACTAGTTAGTGGCCTGGGCAGGATTTGAACTCAGGACTATTAGAGTGAGGAGCCCAAGCTGTTTTTCCAGTATACCCACTGCCTCTAAAGTTTTAGGCCAAGAGGAGCTGGCAGATCTGGGCTTTCCAGCATATGAGACAAAAGGAAAATGTAGCTCTTAACACACAACATAAGAAAGCAAAGTCAATTATAGGAAAATAAATTATTTCCTAGGATGAAACCAGAAAGGAGTTATTTCATGAAAGCTAAAACAAGCGAAATTGAACAAAATCTGTTTATTACATCTAGCTAGCTATTCATATAGAAATAAAGATGAAACCATTCCATCCCCTTGTACCGATCTTTCTAAAACATGCCAGTATTCTCATCACTGTCCCACTCAGAGCTTTCAGAAACTCTCCATTGCCTCCATCGCTGCTTTCCAAGTTTGTAAAACAAAGAACAGAATGCTTTTTTCAAATGAAATCTTCCATGGAATGCCAAACAGGGCAAGAAATAAAAGCAAACCTGTACAAGCTAACGCAGAGTAAAGGAGAAGGGAGAGAGGAAGGGAAGGGTCGGGAGGAGACCCAAACACTTCCCCTTCCCAGGTTGGCCTCCCCCTTTGCCCACCTACCCTCTCCCAAGAAGACCTTTAACCCTCCTCCAAAGCCTAGGACTCCTTCCGAAATGTGCTCATCAGCATGAAAAAACGCTAAGGTTTCGGCCTGGTATTCAAAGGCCACCCTGATCTAGCCCCAGACTGCCACTTCACTTATTTTCCCCCAACTATTCCCAAATCCCAGCCACCCACACCTCCCAGGCTTTTGCTTTATCAGTCTTCTCACCACTCTTAAACACATCTGAAATTCACCCATAGTCTACCCTCTTAGCCCCAATATCCACCGGTCTAACCCCTTCCTAGCTTTCTAGAAGCCTTCACTCGCCCCCTATTGGGAGCTGACCTGTCCCTCCCCAGCTCCCCACACCCGGCTCTCTGCATCTCTGTTAGAGCTCTTAGCTCACTCTTTGCTGTTTGGCATTATCTAGCCACAGGTCTCTCTACCCCATGCCTGCAGGGCTGTGAACTTGTACAAAGAACCCTGGCTATTCCATCTCTGATTAACTCCTGCTGCCCAGCATAAACAGAAGAGGTGGTCCATAAATATCGACTGAGTTGTTTTTTTTAATTGTGGTAACATATATCATAAAATTTGCCATTTTAACCATTTTAAGTGTACAATTCAGTGGCATTAATTGCATTTACAATGTTGTACTGCTATCATCATCATCCATTACTGTGACTTGTTTCAGGATTCAAAACAGAATCTCTGTACCCATTAAGCAATAACTCCCCATTCTCCCTCCCCCAGCCCCTGGTAACTTCTAATCTACTTTCTGTCTCTCTGAATTTGCCTATACTGGATATTTCATATAAGTGGAAACATAAAATGTTTGTCCTTTTGTATCTGGCTTATTTCACCTAGCATAATATCTTCAAGGTTCATCTATGTAGTAGCATGTATCAGAACTTCAGTCTTTTTGATGGCCAAATAATATTCCACTGTGTGTAGATACCACATTTTGTTTATCTGTTCTTCTGTCTGTGGACACCTGAATTGTTTCCACCTTTTGACTATCGTGAATAATGCTGCTGATTGAGTTTTTGCCCCTGTTTCTCCTAACCTACAAGAGTGAACTGCCACAAGTGGAAGGACACAGAGGAGACCTTGCCCTCGCAAGCCCACCATGTGTTCCACCAGCACCTGTGACCTGGAAGAGGTCCCCCTGGATGACGATGACCAAAGCAGCATGGAGTTCAAAATCCTGGCATTCTATGTCAAACACCATGTCTTTAAGAACACTCCCCCTGCCTTCTCACCAAAGATGCAGAGAACAAGAAGTTTGTCCCATAGTTGGTCAGTAAACGAGCCATGGGCACAGATGTCATGGCCTTGTAGGAATTCCCGATCCAGTGAGAAGGCCATCAACACTGGCAAGAAAAAGTCTTCTTGGAGATCACTCTTCGGCGTAGAGGAGAAGGAGGAGGATGTGCAGAGCCTGCCTACGCAGCCCCACGCTCAGGGTCCAAGAACGCCAGCGTGCTCAAGTGCGTCTCACACTCAGCACTGGTGTCGGTCCCTCTCTAACGTGGGACAGCATGCAGAGCAAGAAGGTAGGCTTTCAGAAAGTCTTTCTCTCACGCACCCAGAGCTTTCCCTTCTTTGTGTGTGCTCCAGTCCATCTCTTCCCATCTGGTGCCGTGGCCGCACTGCCCATGGGGGACCTTGGCAGGGTGTCCTTGGCACCTGAGCTTTCCTACTTATTTGTTTTCAACAATTGCCCTACTTTTCTCAAGACTGATCACAAAGAAAGATGATGGCAGTGAAGGATGACAGGACTGGTTTTCCAGCTCCACTGTCCATAAACTTGCTGCCCTAATTCCTAATCTTCTGTACTAGTGACCAAAAAAAAAAAAAAAAAAGGAAAGGGCCTTAGACGGTTCAGCCTTCCCCTTTTCCCGAGGTAAGTGGACTCATCTCCCTGGGCCGCTGCATTTCCATCTGTACATTGGAGGTATTCCCATCCTCCTCAACTCTTAGGGTTGATGGAAATATCAGGTAAATATACATAAATACTTTGAAAAGTATAAAGCACTCTAAAAAGCAATTGAGAAGCATTTTGACAAAATCTTTCCTCAATGGGACAAAATTAATTGTACTGGAAAAAAAAACAAAACAAAGATTGTCACAAAGGGCTTTCTCGTGGAGAGTTGTCCTTCATCCCCAAACCTTGTATAACCATTTTCTCTCCTTCACCAATGCCCAGGGTCCATGCCCAGTTTTAAAACAATGTCCCTCTTCTGCTGGCATGGGTAAATGCCAATAATTAGTCAACAGGGGGCAGCAACGTCTCAATTTTAAACTGTAGCTGTCCTGGCTTCCTGATTCCATGTCCCGGAATCAGACCACATATGGCGAGCTTTCAATCACTCACTATGATCAAGAAAACTTCCATTCCCCATTAGACTTATAGAATTTTAGAACAGAAGGGTCTAGATTATCTGCAGAATCTTATCGCACAGATAACATGAAAAAAAAAAAAAAGAGTCCCACAGAAAGGACTCGCCTAAGGAAATGCAGCTAGGAAGTGGCAGAACTTGAACTCGGTCAAAGTCTCCTGTCTGCTGCCTAGGACTTCGCTTAGCCCCTACCACAAAGCGTCTGCTCTCTGAACTCTGCCAAACTGAGGCTGCCACAAGGGACGCGGCCCCCTGTTCTCCCCCAGCCCAGCCCTCGAGTGGAGCAGAAACCTTCCGCTGGGGGCGGTATCTGAGCTCTGGAATAAACAGGCTTCTCTGCTTGTCCTGCTCTGTGGACTTGGCCAGGAGAGAAAGGAAGTTTTTACAGACTTAAATCTTCTGGCTTTCCCTGAGATAATGGCATTCTTTATTTCAATATTTACTTAAGTATCATTT
>JAQZBX010028149.1:7417-28068 GCA_029593785.1 Cabassous unicinctus
AAAAAAAAAAAAAAAAAGTGGCTATTGCAATCATCCTATGGCAATGGAGACAGAGAAGAGGAAAGACAGATGAAGGAAAATAATCATTCCACACCCAGACAATCATAAGCCCTGCCCCCAAGTCCTCATGGTTCTAGTTCCAAGTAACTAAATTTACAGAGGACAGCAGTGGCCCAGAACCCAATATGACTCTTTGAAAAAAGACTCAACCTAAATAAAACACTGGTTTCGTTTTTTAGAGATAATTTGGATATTCTTACTTTATTTCCTTTCTGTAATATTCTTAAATGGCCTATCATGTTGGTATTTAGTACACATTCAATAAGTGACTGGTGAAGAATTTATTAAGGCATATAGATTTGGCAGTGATTAAACAGGTCATCCAGGTAATAGAAACAAAAAACTCACCCCCACACACATGCACCCACACAACAGTGCAGCACTAATATTAATGTTGTAAGGAAATAGCCCATTTGTCACTGTTTATGAGAATTTAAATCCATTTCTTTTTGGAGGACAATTTGGCAAAACCTAGACAACAGGTATTCAAAGGAAAACAGAGCTCTGTCAGGAAAAAGGGATTCTGACCCTGCAGAGGGACAGCTACATCCGTTACATTCCAGCCCAAGTGAATGGGCAAAAAGAAACCTTAGTTAACATCAGCAGAAAAGTCAAAGTCTGTACAATGGCCTACAAAAGGCCTATATAATCTTACTCCATTCCTGCCTCCTCCTGTTCCTTGAATGTGACAAGCATGTTCCTACCGTGGGGCCTTTGTACTTACAACTTAGCCCTCTGGTTTCCAAACTTCACAGCACAATGGAATTGCCTAGGAATCTTTAAAAAATACTGATGCCTAACTTCTACCCCATATTGTAATTTTTTTTTTTTAAAGATTTATTTATTTATCGCCCCCTTGCTGTTTGTGCTCGCTGTGTCCATTTGCTTTGCATTTTTCTGTGTCTGTCTCCGTTTTGTTGGGTCATCTTGCTGCGCCAGCTCACTGCGCCGCGCGGGCCGACTTGCCTTCACCAGGAGGCCCTGGGAGTTGAACCCGGGGCCTCTCATATGGTAAACGGGAGCCCAACCAATTGAGCCACAGCCGCCTCCCCCTAATTCTAATTTAATTGGCATGGGGTGTGACTTGGCATCTGGATTTTTCTAAGCTCCCCAGGTGATTTTATTGTGCACTAAGTTTGAGAAACACTGCTCCGACTTGCCCTTATGGAGTATCTGTATCTGTTTATATTTCATGGGGGCAAGGACTTTGTGCATTTTGTTTACCACAGAATCCCCTACAGTGGGCTCATAGTAGGTGACCGATAAATACCTGGTGAATGAATAGCCTTTCCAGTCTAGTCTTCGGCTGCTCCTCATGCCTCCGCCCTTGCTGACACAGCTTATACTTCAGCAATGAAGAATTACTCATGGTGCCCTAAATTCACCACATTCGCTACTGTGCTCTCTCTCTGCCTAAAATGCCTTTTCATGCACTCCTTTAGCTAAACAAAGTACCACTTTTTCTTGCATAAACTTCCCCCAGCCCTCTACCTCCTGCTGAGCCTGACCCCTTATCCTCCAGGCTCAGAGGATATTTCATATGCCTCTGTTATACTGGGTATCAGTGCATCTTCATTATATACACACATCTGTCTTTAGACCAGATCTGTTCAATAAAACCTTTCACGATGATGGAAATGTTCTATATCTGCTCCGTCCAATACAGTAGCCACTAGCTTCATGTGGCTATTTAACACCTGAAAGGTGGCTAGTATGAGTGAGAAACCAAATTTTTTATTTTATTTCCTTTTAATTAATTTAAATAGCCACTTATATTTAGTGGCCACCATAGTGGTCAGCACAACTCTAGACTGCCCCCTCTTTTTGTGAAGGATTCATTTCTATATCCCAGGACAGAGTAGTTATCAGTAAATGATGGCTGGGTGGATGGACAGATGAATGGATGGGAGAGAATTGCCTCCAAACACTATAATATTCTTACTTTTGCAATTTCTGACTTGTCAGATGGTAAAAGCAAAAGACACATTCTGAAGCACAAATGGGGCTCAGCCAGTGGGAGCAAAGGATTGGACTGGAAGAACCTAACCAGTTATTTTACTATTCAGAACAGCTATATAACCTATATAGACGGCAGTGTGGTCTAACACCTGATTTTAACTATTGGACTGCTACTTTCAGAAGCTTGTGGGCAGGGAAATGGATGTAGCTCAAGCGATTGGGCTCCCATCTACCATATAGGAGGTCTATGGTTTGATTCCTGGGGCCTCCTGGTGAAAGGCAAGATGGCCCGAGCAGAGAGCTGGCCCACGCAGGAGAGCTGGCCCGTGTGGAGAGCTGGCACAGCAAGATGACACAACAAAAAGAGACACAGAGGAGAGACAGTAAGAGACGCAGCAGACCAGGGAGCTGAGGTGGCGCAAGAGACTGGGCGCTTCTCTCCCACTCCGGAAGGTCCCAGGATTGGTTCCCAGTGCCGCCTAAAGAGAAGACAAGCAGACACAGAAGACACACAGAAAGCAGACAGTGAGCGTAAAACAACAAGGGGGTTGGGGAATAAATAAAAATAAGCCTTTAGAAAAAAAAAGAAGCTTGTGGGCAGCTACACAATGGACAAATTGAATTTACAGAGCTAGTTCTATACTTTGGGAGTTGTAAGTACCCCAAGCTACTCAGATATTAAAGGCTCAAGTTTTCTCAGTTGAACAAAATGTGCCACATGCAACCACCTTAATAATAACGGTCAAAACTTCTATAGAATCTTTTATGTATAAGGCATTATTCTAAGCACTTAATGTCTATTAACTCCATTTAACCTTATGACAATCCTATGAAGTAAGTACTATTATTGTTTCCATGTTACAGATGTGGAAACTAAACACAGATAGGTCATCACACAAGGTCATCACACAGGTAGTTAGGGGTAAAGTAAGAATTTGGACTCAGGCAGTCTGGCTCCAGAGTCTGAGCTCTTCATCTTTCACCTTTAAAAAAGGCAACCTTTTCAGCAGAACCAAGAAAGAAAGACACTGGAACTGTTCATAAAGACCAAAGCTAAAGCAACCTCAAACAAAAACCCACCAGTGGTTCCAACTACCATTCACTGAGAGACCACCAGGCCAAAGCAATCAAGAAGTCTTGCAGATTAAGGGAAATGGATACTTTCAGTGCAAAGAGTACACCCAAATAATATAGTGTGGAAACAAGTTGGTGGAAACACTCAGCAACTGTACCCCAAGTTAATGCCAACAAGACGAGAGAAAAAGATAAAAGTGAGAAAAGTGAATGACACCAGCTTGCTTTCCATAGCAATAAAGCAAAAGCAACAATAAAATGAATAAAAGCCCTAACATTTTTCTAGATACATCAGAATCTGCCTGATTAATAAGGAATGAGTTCTTCAAGAGTGAAAGAACATATTTGCACCCACACACTACCATCAAGGGACTGTGCAGAGTCCAGAAAAAATATCTGAAAACATACCCTTCTGTCTACTCACCTACCACAGTACAGGAAAACCCCTTAATCTCTCAGGAAAGGGAGGAGCAAGAACTGATCTAAAACCCAAAGAAGAATGACGCTTCATTTTAAAACAGATGTGGTCACAGAGAAGATTTCACAAAACACTGTGTGATGGGCACCAAAAAGCAAATAACCAGCACACAGGGAGCTCTGGCAACCTCATGTGAGCTTTGGATTTAAGCAAGGCACCAAATAAGGGAAAGATTCTGGTGCATCAACCCCTAAGAAAAGTGTTTCAAGTTAAAAATGGTTATTCAGGTTTGGATGTGAACTTCTGTATCTGTTCTTTATCAACAGAGGCAACTCTACCTCACTGGCAGCTAGCAGAAGAAAGAGAAGAAAACTGTTAGAATAAAAATGGGTTATACAAAGACAAGAACATGACCTGGTACATACAGCCTGGCACTTACCTTACTGCCAAAGACAAAGTTATAAACATGGCAATGCAGAACTTCTGGGATTCCATATCCAAGCTGGACCTAAGCATCTCCAGGAGGGGGAAGGCCATGCTGTCACTTTTGTCCCCAACAACCAGATAGTTCAGGGTTAAGGCAGAAAACCAAATTACTTTTGGTAGGGACTCCTCACCTGTGCTGCTTCCCAGACCCAAACTATCTAGTTCAAAAGACAAAGAAAACACCTTTGAATAGCTCATCTTTGATCCAATTCTTTTTCTTCTAAATTTTCCCTTCATTCTTCTCTCTCAACAGTGAAAACCATCCCTTAATAAATACAATAGAAATCAGGGAAAAATGAGCATTACCCCTGCCTAATTTATTTACAGTGCTCTATCCCTGTTACTGTTACTATGAAATGTACAGGAAAAACTTGAGCTTAGAGTTAAAAGGGAATAAAAGAATGAAAGTGATAAAAGTAAAAAAAAACCACTCTTTAATTACACAAGTATGCTTAATTTATAACAATTAATCAACCTGTACAACTTTGATATGTACACTTTTCTGTACATACAGTGTCCTATAATAAAAAGTTTTTAAAATTACCACCACCTTTTCTGCTGTTCCACAAAAAAAAACTTGGTTCCACAGTCAACACTCTTTACCTCATATGTTCTAAGCCCCATCAAGACTCTAACTCTGAGGTGGTAGAAACAAAGCCAACTGTGAAAGAGGTTTAGGGCTCCATGCAGGTGCAGAAAGCTACACTGGAGTTATGTATTAGATCTGTAGATGGTGTAACTACATCCCCATTGTATAGTTGCAGATGCAAGGAAAAAGCGTAAGAAATTTTTTTATGGAAGTAAAAGGAAACTCAAAAATAATCCAAAAGATCTAACTCCTTGTCTGTTAACCACTAATGACAGCTTCTCAGAGGCATGCAGGCATCTATTAGTGCCTTATTCAACCTTTTGACATATGTCACTTGCAAGTATTTGAAAAGCCATACTGTTTTACAGGTATGTCCAGAAGTCTAAAAGAAAGCTTGCCAAAGAAACTCCCCAGAGAGCATGTCAATTGACTTAACACAGTTTGCTCTACAAAGCAGGATTTAGCATCTCAGAAATCTCTGGCACAAGTCAGCTCAAAAGCTCATTTGACAGAACAATGCTTAGTATCTTTACCAAGATCGAAACAGCCTCCAAAAACGCAAGTCCACAGAAGGTTTTATCTCAATTCCTCTTTCCAGTATATTTCAGTAGCTGCAATCCCACTGTGTGCATAAATGGCAAAAAACAGTACTTACTGCCAATGGTTACAATACAAAGCATAACTTATTCCTAAGCAAAACTGGGCTTGGCTCAGAAAGCTTCCCAGAATGATGGAAGGCATGACTTTAGGGTGAGTCAACCTTTGCTAATGCACAAAATAAAGCAGAGAAGAAATATTTTAAGGACTCACTTCTAAGCTTCAGCCAAATCAAAAGTCCAGAAGTATCTACCTTATGATGGATATTAGTCCAAAACTAACTGATTAGACAGCATCAAAGTGGACATCTGTACTATGGTCTAAGATGACAGACGCTTTGGCTAGGAATCTCAGAGGCAACCACTCCTGGCAGTTTCCTAAACACACCATGTTTTTATCCTTGTTCCTTCAGCCAGAAAAGTCTGCTGCCCACATCTACCCAAAGAACTTCTTTCATCCTTCAAAATTAAGGACACAGTTCACCTTTCTAGGGCGTTTTCCCTGTTGACCCTAAGTTAATCTCTTTCTCCTCTGTACTACCTCTGTAAAGTGTATATATTTCCATTATTACACTTGCAACACTTTATTTCAAGTACTTATTTACATATCCATTTTTTCTACTAGACAGTATCTTTGAGGGAAAGACCAACATGATTTTTTTTTTTTAAAGATTTATTTATTTTATTTTATTTATCCCCCCCCTTGCTGCCTGTGCTGCTGTGTCCATTCACTGCGTGTCTTCTCTGTGTCTGCTTATCTCCCCCTTGCTGTGAGGTCTTGCCGCATCAGCCCACGGCGCGGTACGCTGGCCTGCCCTCACGAGGAGGCGCCGGGAAGCAAACCCGGGCCTCTCATATGGTAAACGGGTGTTCTATCCATTGCGCCACACCCGCTTCCTGCCGTGAGGTTGCTGCATCAGCCCACCGCACCGCTCAGGCCGGCGTGCCCTCACAAGGAGGCCTCGGGACGCGAACCCGGGCCTCCCATATGGTAAACGGGGGCTCTATCCACTGAGCCACACCCGCTTTCCTAACATCATTTATTTTTGCATGTGCAGTGCCTAGAATAGTGATTATCATATAAAGAGCTCACTAAATATTTACGGAAATGAACTGAACGAGGATAGGGAAATACTTGATCCCCTCAGAAACTATTAGCTGACTTGAGAAAAGAGAAAAATAGCCACATAAAACTGTGAAATCAGTTATTTAAGGCAATGTACAAAGTTGTATACTGTACTACAAGATAAATTAAAAACAAGAAAGAGGCACCCAAGAGAAAGTAAAGATAAAAATATAAGAGGTCACCAGAAGTAAGGTCACAACACGAAATGCATGCCAGTAAATCCTTTACATTTATTAAAAGTTTGTCTGTAGCTTCTAGAACCTTTAAAATACAGGGAGAATTATTCTGAATAACAAATTTATAAAAGTGCATGAGATTGCGGGGGGGGGGCACACAGTTAAGACTATTCCTACTATTAAAATTCTTCCATGGGTTTCCATAAAGATGACACTATGTAATACAAATAGCCTCTTGTATTAAGACATTTTATGACTCGATTTAGGTTGATAACCATACACCAAAGCACAATTCAGCAAAAGCAATACTACTGATGATCAACATGTCACCTATGCACACAGCTCTCTGATAGTTCTAGATGTGAATGACATGTAAAGAACAACAGTAGGCGAGATGCCTAGCAATTCCCATACTACATGCTCAATAAATTTTGGATTAGTGGATAGACGGAAGACAAACAACTCAAAAACCACTGAAGCAAAAAAAAAAAAAAAGTGTGGTAAACACATTTTACAGGGATGCAGGCATCAGAAAGACAGAGGATCTAGATAGTATTTTAAGTTCCTCCAGTCTACAGAGTCCATATTACTAATACCTGTGAGATTAACTTCAATACAAAATATTTATGAGTAAAGTGAAAGGCTTCCAAGAGGGGAAAAGCCCAGAGATTCCCCCTGGAGCCAAACAAACAGTCTGCAGATTGGGGAAAATCACAAGCCAGAAAAATAACTATTTCATATTCTCTTTCTTAGCCCAAACACATCACATCCAAGACAATGAAAATAGGGTAGACGGACAAAATTCTGGATCCTTTAAGTGCAGAGAAGGATTACAGAATGATAGAACTACAGATACATCTCCCCAAGAGTACTGTCAGAAACAAAACCAATATAGGAAATCGGTGACAGAGGCAACATGGGGAAAACAAAAAGGTCGGTGCAGTCTGTTACCCACACAACAGGCAGTATGTTATTATAGAAAGCCAACTGCTCCCATAGTAACATCACCTCACTACTCCTTAGAGCAGCTGCAGATTGAATGAGGATCCAATGTATAGGTCTCATTTTTATTTGGAAGGCTCTTCACAGACTAGGAGCTGGATCCTAAGGGACGATTTATAGTACACCCTCATATACATTCCAGTTGGCTGAAACTCAGCAGCTGATTGCTCCCTTGTCTAACTTGGTAAGGAGCCAAAGGAGGACTTTTCTCCGTCAACTCTCCCAGGCTGGAAAATTCTCTAACCCCAGAGTTTTGGCTTAAGTCTGGATATCAGGTTATTCATGAGTTGCCAAAACTATGTCTTTACATTGGCTTTGAACAAGTCTCTCAAGTACACCATACGGATTCCCACAGATCTCAAAATCATCTGGACATTAAGCCAAAGAAGACCATTCTTCCTCTCACATAGAAAGGAATATGCTATTCAAAGTATGGATAACTCTGAAACAAAACCTTTCATAAATCAATCCCAATAATTCTTGAAATGGGTGAACATGCGACAAAAGAACAAACTCATTAAATAGCCTCCTTAAAAACTTTTTATTCCGCCCTACTGAAAACTCTCCCAATCAACTATCTACCCAAATTTTCTCTCACTATTGTTGATCCCTATGCCATGAGGATCCAAATCCCAAGTCTGTTTCTCTGACTGAGAGGAAATGAAGAGGGTAACTGTAGCAAGGTGTTTTTGACCTCATAAAGCTTCTAAATCAGTGGTTCTCAACCAGAATAGTACTGCCCCTTCCAGGAAGTGTTTGGAAATGTGTGTGGGCCACTACTGGCATCTAGTGGGTGGGGCCAGGAATACTCAACATTTTGCAATGACATAATGAAGAACTGTGGGCCCAAAAAGGTGATACCACTCTCATTAACCACTGTCTTAAATGAAGCATCTTCACCCCTCCCAGGTTCTAGAGCAGCAGCAGGCGAACTTTTTCTATATAAAGTAAGACAGTAAATAGTTTAGGCTTTGCAAGCCACATAAGTCTGCCACATGTTTTTTAAACAACCTTTAAAAATATAAAAACCATTCTTAGCTCACAGGTCACTGGCAGTAGTTTGCCCACCCCTGTTATGGAGCATTAACTGACTCATTACGGTCTGTATATATTAACTGGGAGATGTTGATTAAAATAAAATGTGGGGAAGCAGCTGTGGCTCAATTGGTTGGGCTCCCGTTTACCATATGGGAGGCCCCAGGTTTGATTCCTGGGACCTCCTGGTGAAGGCCAGCCGGCCCGCGCAGCACGGTGCGCCGGTGAGCCGACGCAGCAAGATGACTCAACAAAGGGAGACAAGCAGACCCAGAAAAACTCCCAAAAGCAAAATGGACACAGCAAGCACAAGCAGCAAGGGGGTAATAAATAAATAAATAAAAATAAAATCTTTATTTAAAAAAAAAAAATAAATAAATGAAATAAAATGTGATTGTGTTATATACAATTCCAATGATGGACACTGATTTTTAAGAATGAAATAAGGGCTTCACAATTTAGCATTAAAACCTAAGAATTGGGGCACTTGTGTGATTTCTAATCAATCAAATAGTTCTCTCATCTCCTTTCCCTTGTGCATTTGAATTGCTTCAAGTTTTCTTCCAAATGTTTCTTTTCAAACATGTTACTGGAAAGAGCATAGGCAAAAGCCTTCGCCCCTCTCTTCAGGATCTATTACTTCCTATTCAAAAAGTGCCACTCAAAAAGTCTTTTTAAAATTACTGTTAACATTTTCTAAAATGTCTAAACCAAACCAAAGCCTGGAAATTCTGACTGGTATCTGAGTCCTGACTTTCCGGATGGTAACCAAAGGTCACGTGGGGTGGAAAGTGGCCTGTGGGTAACACAGAATACACACATGCACGCGAACAGGATATGTTGGTAATCCGGTTTCCTGAGACATGGTGAGTTGTGAGAGTTCTCAGCAACACCCTTGTGGAAGATTAAAAAACAAACAAACAAAAAAAAACCTTAAGCTGGGAAAGACTGGATTTTAAGAAAGTATCCATTCTTAAAATGAGAGTTCTGGTTATAGCAGAATAGGAAGGTACACCTTTTCTTCCTCCAACATTTCACTTGTCTAAAAATACAAAACAACAACAACGAAAATAAAGTGAGTATCTGACTCTTCACAGTGTGGAAGCTGGTGTTTGCAGCAGGGCTTATGTCACGTCTCAAACCCAGAAAGATGAAGAGTGTGGTTTTGGTGTTTAACCAGCCTCAACTGCACCCTGGCATACTGTTTCTCCCCCAGAGAACTCTGCTCTCTTAGAGGAAAGAAACCAACCTTATATCTTGAAACGAAACGGCTAGGATAAAAATAAAGCCCTGAAGTGGTTTGGTGACCGAGGTCACTGGGGACGTAGGGGTTTGGAGGTAGGGGCTAATGTTCTTTGAGAAACTTCCACTCATTGCCAACCACAAAGAGACAAAGACATCAGCCCTGGGTCCAGCTGTGATCCAGGCAAGCAGTATTCGTCCTTGCCTATTAGGGGTGTGCCTCACAAGCATACTTCATATTATCAGTATCTGAAAAACCCAGTCCTGGTCCCAACCTTCTTTGATGAGTAATCTCAACAGTTTCTTATGACCCAAGGAAAAGAGAGCCAATCTGGAGCCCCTTCATATAGGAAGAGGCTTTCAGGAACTGTCATCACATATTGCCAAATCTCAGCTTACAGAAGAATACTTTCAAATCGTTTCCAGGGTGAAAGAGTATAACATGAGGTACACACTGGAAATTACTTTACAAATATAAAGGGGTAAATAAATGACATCAAGTTAATATAATCCCCGCAGCAACCCCGAAAAGCTGCCATGGTGCCCATGTTACAGATATGGAATTGTTATATCTGTGATGATATAATTATGGGGTGATGAAATAATCAGGTTACCACAGATGAAGCATTTACCTACAAGCATGGATACTCAAGTCTTCTCAATCATTGTAGATTAAATCAATGCCTACCCTCTCCAGAGAAAAATCAGACAAAAAGCTTATTCTAAGTTTCACAATGGGTCTAGCTCTGGAATTTCTAACCAAAAGGCTCCCTATACAACTCTAGGAATTGGAACTCACTGTAACAAGACAAGCTGTCTTGCCTAAGGAAGCAGGCCTTCTAAAATCATGTTCTGACCTATGGCTGTGCTCATGCTGAGGTGAGAGAAGGGCAAGGGTAGAGGCATTCAATGTGTACCACCCACTCAGCAGCTTTCTGCAGCACAGTGGTGGCAGTGGCAGCAGCAGCAGCAGCAGCTTGGGTGTACAAGCTAGGTAAGGGGCATTGAAAAATCAAGACAAATGATGGGTCTGAATAAAAATACCACCTGCAAAATGCACTTAAGAAAAAAAAAAAATCTCCCAAGCAAATATAACAAACTGAGCATGTGAAAGCTCTTTGCTACAGGCCACCTGACCTGGTTTTCCCACAATGAAGGTGTACTCTTTTACTGGGGCATGTTTACTTTGATGGTCTCTTGATTAAATACAAGAAAAATATATCTACTTATATACTGTCCAGCTTTGTATGGCCACATATTCAGTATCAGAGAGAAAACCATCATTCTCAAATCATAATAGAGCCCCTAAGGAAAAAGCAACCATGGAAACATGGATGCATTTAAGCAGGGGCAACATACAAAATTCCAGGCAGAAACTATGATTCAACTGTAGGGAAACAAGGTTCTTATTCTGCCAGAGATCTCAGGTAACAATTAAAAAACCTGGGGGAAATTAAAAGAAAAAAAAAAACCTGGGGAAGAAGTGGATATAGCTGAAGCAGCTGGGTACCTGCTTCCCATGTGGGAGGTCCCAGATTCGGACCCCGGTGCCTCATTAAAAGATGAGCAGATGCCGCAACGAGCAGATGCTGCAACCAGCAGGGAGCCGAAGTGGCTCAAGTGGTTGGGCACTCGCCTCCCACATGGGAGGTCCTGGGTTCGGTTCCCGGGGCCTCCTGGTGAAGGGCAAGCTGGCCCGCGCAGCAAGCTGGCCTGAGCGGAGAGCTGGCCCATGCGGAGTGCTGGCCCGCACAGAGAGCTGGTGCAACAAGATGATGCAACAAAAAGAGACACAGAGGAGAGACAATAAGAGACACAGCAGACCAGGGAGCCGAGGCGGCACAAGAGATTGACTGTCTCTCTCCCACTCTGGAAGGTCCCAGGATCGGTTCCCGGTGCTGCCTAAAGAGAAGACAAGCAGATGCAGAAGAGCAGACAGCGAGCACAAAACAACAAGGCGGGGGGGTGGGAGTGAGAAACAAATAAATAAAATAAATCTTTAAAAAAAAACAAAACCTGGGGAAAGGAAATATTACACGAGACAAGAAAAGTTTCTTTCTAACCAATTGGTTTGGTGGGTGGCATTTAGACTTTACCATAACACAATATGAAGATTTTTAGTTCACATGCTTGGCTGTTAACAGGATGTTGACAAAAGCTATTCCAGAGCTCTGAAGGTAGGCTTCAATACCCAGTGATACAAATTTTATTTGGAAAAATTTTATTTGGAAAAAATTTTATTTGTCTCAGAAAGTGAGACAGCTTGGTAGCATATACTGCTAACTAGTTTCTGGGTCACTACCAACAACTTTATGTGAATCCAGTAAAACACCTATGGCCCACTGATAAGACATTTCCCTGTGCCCAAAGCAAAACAAACAAAACTCCACTATTTGTACCACCAACCACCCAAACCCTCTGATTAATCTTAGCATCAATAAAAGACACCTGATTACCATGCAAAATGAAGAACTATTGTCAAAAAAGGTTGAACCTGAATCCCACCAAGCTTCTAGAGCTAATTTTCATTTACAGGAATATGGGGGATAGAGGGACAAGTTAAATGACATCACAAGGAAGGAGACATCCAGTATGTGAGAATTCTATGGAACAAGTGACCCAACTTCTGTAACAAGTTAATGACATAAAGAAAATTTTTAAAAGGGAAGGCAAGACTGTTCTAGATTTAAAAGAGGCTGGAAGTGGGTGTGGCTCAGTGGATAGAGCCCCCGTTTACCATATGGGAGGCCCGGGTTCGCATCCCGAGGCCTCCTTGTGAGGGCACACGGGCCTGAGCGGTGCGGTGGGCTGATGCAGCAACCTCACGGCAGGAAGCGGGTGTGACGCAATGGATAGCGCACCCGTTTACCGTATGAAAGGCCCCAGGTTCGCTTCCCGGCGCCTCCTTGTGAGGGCAGGCGGGCTCACGCAGCACCGTGGGCTGATGTGGCAAGACCTCACAGCAAGGGGGAGATAAGCAGACACAGAGAAGACACGCAGCGAATGGACACAGCAGCACAAGCAGCAAGGGGAGGATAAATAAAATAAAAATAAATCTTTAAAAAAAAAAATAAAAGAGGCTTAGGAAGGGAGCAGATGTGGCTCAAGCTGCTGAGCGACATTCCACGTGGGAGGTCCTGGGTTCAGTTCCCGGTGCCTCCTAAGAACAAAAACAAAAACCAAACAACAAGCAAAACAAACGAGAAAACCAAATCAGGGGAGCCGATGTGGCTCAGTGGTTGAGCACCAGCTTTCCACATACGAGATTCCAGGTTTAATCGCCGGCCCTGGTACCTCAAAAAAGAAAAAAAAGAAGAGAGAGAGACTTAGGAGATGAAACAATCAAACATCACACATAGATCTTGATTTGAACAAACCAACTGTAAGAAGACATTTGTTAGATCTGGGAAATGAAGTTATGGATCACATACTAGATGATACCAAGGAAAGGTATGGTAATAACACTGTGGTATGTAAGAAAATGTCCTTTATTTTTTAAAGGATATGTACAGAAAAAGTATGTAGGGATGCAGTGACTTGATATCTATCTAGGATATGCTTTAAAATACTTCAACCGAGGGGGAAAAAAAGGAAAAAAAAAAGAAGATGAAACAAATGTGAAAAAATCTTGATAACTGTTGAATATGAGTGATGAATATACTGAGTTCATGATATTGTTTTGGGTTTGAAAATTTATTATTAAATGAAACTCGTTAGGTCAAATGAGTATGCATTTAGACAATGGGTTGCTAATTTGTGAACTGCCAAGCCTCACTTTTCACTTTGGTTAGACATTTCAGTGAAAAATGACAAAATAAATCTAACAAGCCCCGAAGATCATTATAACAACAACAAAGAAGTATGTAACCAACAACTATCATCAACAATATATAAGAACTTAACAACATGCCACTCATTGCTCTTTACATGAATTAGCTCGTTTAATCAATCATTATCATCATCTTACAGATGAGGAAATTGAAGCTCAGCCAGGTTAAGGAACATGCCCAAAGTCTTACAGCTGGTAACTGATGAAGCCAGCACTTGAATTTAGGACTTTCCAAAACCCAAGCTGTTAACCTCTGCACATATAAGATACTGGACTAAGTTAATGAAAGCTATCAAGCTGCCAGCCTCTAGAGAGATACAACGTACTGAAAGGCAATCACTCATGGAACAATCTCCCAAGTCCAATAGTAACATGAAAAAAAGGCAAAGGTGAGTAACAATGCCATGTGTGATATGGCACTCCTAACGTGAGAAAAGGGAGCTAATCATTTATGTACACATAATATATTCCCTATTCAAAAGTATTTCTTTAATTAACATATATAAAAAGGTAATCACAGAGGAAAGGCAAAGGGAAGGGGTCTTTGCTATTATCTCTATACCAGAAGACAATTTTAGATTACAACCATAGTTCTATATGTGCATTTTTTGGTAAAATACTTGTTTACTGCAGAGTTCATTCTTTATTTCATATCTAAGCTTTTTAGATATCTTAAGGTGACAATGTATGATAAAAAGTAGAGCTAGTGAATTAATGAATTTACAAATATCTTTTAAATTAATAGAAAAGAAGCATCTTTGACATGGAATTGTTAAACTACCTCTGAGCAGTATGCAATAGAACTTGTTCATTAAATTGGCTGCAAAGGGGCAGAAGGAGGTGCAGGGGGAGAGATGGATGCAGATGTGTTCATATTTCCATTTTGATGCTAACCACTGATGTGTGTGCACATCTCTGGGCTATAGCATAGGAAAATAGTTAAATAATTCAGTGGAAACATACGTTCATGCTAATAATCCAATATAATGCTGATAATGAATTCTCTTAGAAGCATTATACTTATTGTACTCTATTGCTTTATGTCTCAATTTAAATTGAGCATTAAAGGAATGCAGTATTTGTAATTCTGCCTGTATCTATAGAGGCCTGTTGCCATTTTTGTCTCTTATGAAGTTTTTGTCCCCAAGAAAGGCAGGAAAACATTTTTTCCCACTGATCTGAATTGGTGTCCTGTATAATTGGTTATCACAATACTCATGGCTTTGGGGCTTTGAATTGGTAAATATTCATGATGTGTGAAAAAGCATCATACATTCTGTATGGACTTGACCACAGAAAAATGTATGCTCAGTTGTGTGTATACACAGGACCTTGAAGGATATGTCAAACTGTAACCTGCTTGTGATTCTGGATGACTTTTATGTTCTTTGCTTCTTGTGTTTTCCAGTTTTCTATATGACAATTAACTTAAAAGTTTGAAAATAAATGTTATTTAAAAAAAAAAAAAGGTAATCATTCCTCTACTACTTCTCTTTCAGCTTTTATTCCCCCACTGAACTAGAACTCAACCTCAGCATTACTACCTACAAATTTCTCCAAGTAGAATCCAGCTTTCCAAACAAGGTCACAAACTTTCTATGGAAAGATGACCCAAATTAATCCACCATATTCCAATTTATCACTAGTTCAAGATGCTACACCTCATGAAATGGACCCTTTCAGACTCAGTTGGTCCTACCAAAGGTCTACCCTTCCTTTAACTTGCTCTTTCCTGTTTGAGTGTCTTGAGAAGTTGCTCTCCATGCATAGGAGGGAGTATATTAAGGTGGCACTCTAACTGTGCTACTTTGATAAACAGGAAGATGCAGGTACTGTGTTGACTGAGGAAATTAGAATACCACATTTCTAATCAGATTCTGGTTGTTCAATAATTAGGCATGGATTTTTCTCATCTGATTTCCCAGGTTAGTGGGCATTAGACATTTCCAATCTAAATGATGTGCTCTATATAAACATGCAGGAAGAGTATATGCTAACAAGTTAATAATGGTTATCTCTTGGTGGTAAAAATAATTGCTTATCTGTATTTTCAAATAAGTATGCATTGGTTTTATAAATTTAAACTTTAAAAACAACCTTGCCCTACTTCATGCAAGCCATGACAACTTCCTCTAACAGCCAAGACATGAAGAGACAGTAGTATCTTCTACACGTTTGAGTTCAGAGTGCCCAAAGCACTGGCTAGAAGCATAGCCCTCAAACTTTTTCAATCAGCAAACTGTGGGCAAAAGATTTAGTTACCCTCCACCTCACCAAATTTAATGGATGGAATAGTGTGCTGTTTTATTGAATTAACTATCAGACGTGACAAGTAAATAATGAGAAAATCCAGACACAAATTATATTTCCAGAATGCAGAACTAGGGGGCGGGGAGGGGGGAGGGGGAAAAAAAAAAAGAATGCAGAACTAATCCACTGCTCACCATTCATGCATTCCATAGCACCAAATGAGACCGTGGCTCCTGTGAATGTCTTGGTCTCCTGTCTACCACTCCAACTCTCTCACATTATCCTCCAAATTACCACAGACTTAGATACCTTGCAAACCCTCT
Source organism: Cabassous unicinctus (assembly GCA_029593785.1). NCBI lineage: Eukaryota > Metazoa > Chordata > Mammalia > Cingulata > Chlamyphoridae > Cabassous > Cabassous unicinctus. Next base: position 23,583 of record JAQZBX010028149.1, read on the forward strand.
GCTGTTTCACACTTCCTGTTTTTGCTCATGCTGTTCCTTCTACGTGAAACATTCTCTTCCCATTCTGCCTAGTTAGCTTTTCCAGGAAGCCTTCCAAATTTGCTCTCCTTTCTCCCCACTTGTGGCAGTTTGAGGCTGTATGGACCCGAGAAAAGATCTTGCCCTTAGAGCTATCTATTTCTGTGGGTATGAACCTATTATAGGTGGGGCTTTTTGATTAAATTACTTCAGTTAAGGGCCTTTGATTAGATTACTTTAGTAAGAAATGACCCAGGGTGGGTCTTGATCCTCTCACTGGAGTCCTGTATAAATGGGATGAATCCAGAGAAACAGAGAAGACTCAGGAGCTGAGAGAGGAACCCACAAAAGCTGAAGCTGCAATCAACAGAACCCAGCAGAGAGAAAGCCACAAAAGGAACAGCCAGAAGCTGAAAGCAACAGAAACTGAAGAAGGCAGAGACTGGAAGACACCATCATTGTGGCCTGTCATGTGACTGGAATCCAGGACTGCCAGCAGCTGTGTCTTCAGGGAAGAAAGCGTCACGTGATGCCTTGATTTGGACATTTTTCTCAGCCTTGGAACTGTAAGTTTATAAGTTAATAAATCCTCATTGTAAAAACCAACCCATTTCTGGCAGCCTTTAGCAAACTAAAACACCATCCCAACTCATTCCTCTGACAATTGGACCAAGTGTCCTCTGTGCTTCCAAAGCACTTAACACATACCTCCTGCATAACACTTACCACAATATACTGAAATAGACATCTCTATGCAGCCATCTCTTCCACAAGATCAGAGGGTAGAAAACCAGGCCCAAAGGCCAAATCCAGCCTGCTGTTATGTGCTTGTAAATAAAGTTTTATTGGAACGATAATCATGCTCATTCACTTACGTATTATCTATGTCTACTTAAGCACTACAACAGTAAAGAAGAGTAGTTGCAACAGAGACCACATGGCCTGCAAACCCTACATTATTTACTATCTGGTCTTTTACAGAAAAAGTTTGCTGACCCTGCAATAGACTCTAAACTCCTTGAAGAAAATAACAATGTTGTATACATCTTTACAGCTTGCGACAGTATGATGCTTTTTTGTGAATCCCAGAAAAGATCATGTTCTTAAACTAATCCATTCCTGTATGGGACCCATTAATTGCATTAGATTCAGGTAAGGGTCATTTTGATTAGATTGCTTTAGGGCCTTTGACTGGATGTCAGTGAGGCATGACCAGGCTGGTTCTCTGCCCTCTTCTGGAGTCTTATGTAAGCAGAGAACTGAAAGCAGAAACAGAGAGAGAAAGACAGCTGCTATTTTCACCCTACCATGTGAAAAAAGGACTCCAGGACCAGCTACAGCTGACAGAGGCTGAGAGAAACCCTGAGAGGCTGAGAGAGAGGCTGGAGGCTGGAATCAGTAAAGCAGAGAGGCACAGAAAGAGCCCGAGAGGGTAGGCCCATGGAGCAGCTCAAAGCTGAAGAGATGAGCCATGCCATGTGCTTGACTGCCCACTGCTGATCTTGAGGAGGAGAAGACAGAGACCCAGACAGAGAGCCGCCATTTTGCCTTGCCAGCAGCCAACCTTTGGTGAGAAAGCATCTCTGATGATGCCTTGATTTGGACATTTTCACTGTCTTAGGATTGTAAGATTTTCCCCTAATAAAATTCCCATTATAAAAGTCAACCCATTTCTGGTATATTGCACTGTCAGCCTTTGGCAAACTAATACACAACCTTAACACAAAGTTAGCACAACAAAATTCATCTGGTTTAGCAATGGACTCAAAACAGACCCTGCGGGAAGCGGATGTGGCTCAATCGATAGCGCTCCCGTTTACAATATGGGAGGCCCCGGGTTCGTTTCCTGGGGCCTCCTGGTGAAGGCCAAGCCAGCCCGCGTGGCTCAGTGAGCTGATGCAGCAGGACGGCCCAGCAGGGGGAGACAAGCAGACACAGAAAAACACACAGCAAATGGACACAGCGAGCACAAGCAGCCGGGGGGAATAAATAAATAAATAAAATCTTTAAAAAACAAACAAACAAACAAAAAAAAAAGACCCTGCCTCTAAAAACTCAGAGACAACTGCATTAAATTCTGGACCAGAACAAGACGTGAAAAAAGACACTACACAAAGAAATAAAGAATGGAAAGTGGAAGAGAAGAAAGAAGGGGAGCAAAAAGTACACAATCAAGGCAAACAATATCAGTGGGTAGGTAAAAGGAGTTGTGAATTATTGAAATAAGGAAAGGCCAGATAAAAGGTATTAAGAGCTACTAAGATACAGTACAGTCTGAACCCCAAAACACATGCAGTGGGGCCAAAAAGAAAAAAGGTTTGACAAAAACTTGGCCAAATATACAATGACATTGCACTTGTCTAAAGATCTATTTTCTACTCACAGCACCAAGCAGGTTGTGGGTACAACAGTCACAGTGAGTTGGGGGAAATGCTAGAAATGGTAAAGCAAATCATGCCAGAACATGAGGACTCATTAAAACTTGAGAAACATCTATCAATAGTTTCTATCCTCACTTGGTCATTCTTCCCCACCAGACAGATATGCATTACATTCTAATCAAGAAGCTGATAACAGAGCTATCAGGTACAAGAGAAAGTTCTCAAGAGTTTCATCAGAAACCCTTCCCTTTGGCTGTGAAAATGATTTCTGATGCAATAATTTAATATCCCTTAATTAACTGGCTGACTGTCAGCAACAACAAATTTGCCAAGCAGTACCCTTTACCAATTTCCAGACAGAGGTGAGGCACAGAAGGCATATCCAATAAAGAATGCTCAGAAACCTGACAACATTGACTTTGAGTGGTCTAACTTGTAGGGGGAGGGTATACATGTGAATCTCAGTAGTTTAAGGGTGCCACTTGCAACTGAGATTGGCAGTCCCTTCCCAGGCTGGATATTCAACCCAAACTACATCTCAAAGCTGGAAACCAACAACCCACAAGCTAACCTCTTGCAGCTATTTAGAGACAGACCCAAAACTTGGGCTTGGCAGACACAAAACAAAACAGTTTTGCTAACAACCACCTGAAATCAAACTTTGTTTTTTATTCATGTATCTGCATTTTGGTTGTTTAGTTGTCAAAGGAGCAAGTCTTATTAAGGCTAATCACCCAAAAAGAACAACTAAAATGAGCAAGCACAACAAATATTTGAATTAAAAAGGTAAGTTTAACATGGATGAACCTTAAAGACATGTTGAGTGAAATAAGCCAGACACTTTTATTAAATACCTAGAATTTGTAAATTCATACAGACAGAAAGTAAATTACAGATTACCAAGGGGTTGGAAGGTGGAACTGCTTAACGGATACATGGTTTCTGTTTGGGGTGATGAAAACATTTAGTAATGGATGGTGGTGATTATGGAACAATACTGTGGATGTAATTAATACCACTGAATTATACACTAGAAAGTGGTTAAAATGGGAAATTTTGTGTTGTATATAAGAATATTTTAAAAAAGAAAAGTTAAATAAATAATATACATTTTAATAGAATATCATGCAGCCATACTATGAACATATTAAGAAAATACATTCTTTGACAAGTGGAAATGGTTCTGCTGTAATGCTTGTTTTGAAAATGTAAATTTGTTCCATCATAATCAATATATTAGGGAAGAATTTGAGGATAAAGCAAATTTCATATTTTCGTATGCATAATTTTCTTGGCAAGAAACACTAAGTGAATGCAGAAAACTGCACCCAGTTAAACTGAGTAGTACAAACTATGCAAAACACACACACACAACACACCTCAAACAGCTACCCGCTGCCTCAGTTCACCACATGAACGTGAGTTATTAGTGACACCCATCTGTGACATCTGGTGTTACAACTGCCCATATGATTTCATGGTCAGAATTTTTTTTGAGGTACTGGGGCTGGGAATTGAATCCATGACCTCATATGTGGGAAACCGGCGCTCAACCGCTGAGCCACATTAGCTTCCCCGTATGACTTCAGATCACCTCCTTCCATCACTTCACAATAACTCACAAACAGCAACTCTTCCAAAACCCACTTCACAAACAAACTTCAGGCTTTTTCAAGATAAAGTGCCACATTAATTTTAGTATTTATGTATTTCTTAACCATTTAACATGTAACAAACCATGCTACTGTTTTCATTTGGGTCTCATCTTTTTATAATGTTACTGAGGAAGTTTTTTTGAGTGTTGTGCCCCTAAACTCATTGCCCCTGTAAGCGATGTGGTTTTTATTGCATGATTTTGCATAGCACAGTGATTTTTAGGAATGTATGTGTTACATTATAGCAAAACACACTATGTCCAATGGATACTTTTTTAAAAGTTGCAGATTAGTATATATAGTACAATCCCATTTTTCTTAAAAAATGTATTTCATGTATCTACAGTTATGTGTGTATACATACAAACTTATGTTTAGAAAAGCTCTGGAAGGATATCCATCAAATAGTTAACAGTAGTGTCTTTGAAGGTA
>JAQZBX010028150.1:0-27957 GCA_029593785.1 Cabassous unicinctus
AACCCGGGGCCTCTCATATGGTAAACGGGGGCTCTAACCATTGCGCCACACCCGCTTCCTGCCGTGAGGTTGCTGCATCAGCCCACCGCACCGCCCAGGCCGGCGTGCCCTCACAAGGAGGCCTCGGGACGCGAACCCGGGCCTCCCATATGGTAAACGGGGGCTCCGTCCACTGAGCCACACCCGCTTCCCAAGAAGATTTAAACTGTCATACAAACGAAATCCCTTGGAAGAAGAGCCATCTTCATTCATTTTATAAATGGGGAAACTGAGGCACTAAGAGAACTTTCTTGGGTATGTATAATTCTTTTGTAAGCTCTGCAAATTGCCTCCCCTTGGGCTGCAGCCATGGCGGGTGCTCAATAAATGCTTGTGGCCTGAGTGAATTTCCTGAGGTCTGAGAACAAACCAGGAATGTAACCGAGACAAAAATATCCTTCTTTATTCTCATTTCATTTCTTTTATGGATTCTAATTATTAAGGAAGAAAAGTGACATATCTGGCATACTGAACCATTTGCATTTTTATAATAACTTTTTTTTTTTTAAAGCACAGGAGCTATGTATCGGGCATCAGGAACACTCAGTCCTTGGTAAAAAGTTTCTTTAAAGAGTGTCAGTAGTCTAATGGTGAATCAATGAAGGCTGGAAATCACCAAACACTGCAGCACATTCATTTTTTTTTAAAAGAACTTCTCCCTCTGTCTTTTATTTTTATTCCTATCCCCCAAACAGCAAACACTTATTTATTTATTTCTCCCCAGCCCCTTGTTGTTTGCACTTGCTGTGTCTGTTCGTCTTCCTTGTTTCTTTAGGAGGCACCGGGAACTGAACCCGGGACCTCTGATGTAGGAGGGAGGTGCCTAATTGCTTGAGCCACCTCTGCTCCCTGCTTTGCTGTGTAACTCATGTTTTTCTTCTTGCGTCTCTTGTGGTATCATCTTGTTGCATCAGCTTGCTGCACCTGCCTGTCACGCCAGCTCACTGTCTTCTTTAGGAGGTACCGGGAACCAAACCAGGGACCTCCCATGTGGTAGAAGGGAGCCCAATTGCTTAAGCCATATCCGCTTCCGCACATTCATTTCTTAAAGGCCCATTAGGCCTTGCATAAGCACTAATTTAATAAGCCTCAAACATCTCCTATATGAGCTTCACAGGTTACCTTGCTCTGAAAAATCTCAAGTCATCAAAAATACACCAACATATTACATCATGGCACCTGCAAGGTTGAGCAGTGTTGTGTCAGTGATGACAACATAAGCTCTGATGTTCCATGCCTCACACTTAAAAAAAAAATTCTACCCCCCAATGTTTGTACTTCACTGTCTGCTCTCTTTGTTTGTTGTATGTTCTCTGTGTCTGCTAGTCCTCTCTTTAGAAGGTACTGGGAACCGAACCCCAGACCTCCCATGTGGGAGGGAGATGCCCAATCGCTTAAACCACCTCTGCACCCTGCTTGTTGTGTCTCCTCATTGTGTCATCTTGTTGCATCAGCTCTCTGTGCCAGCCTGTCATGTCAGCTCACTGTCTTGCTCATCTTCTTTAGGAGGCACTGGGAACCGAACCCGGGACCTCCCATGTGGTAGGGTGGCACCCAACTGCTTGAGCCACATCTGCTTCCCTCACACTTTTTTTTTCCCACACACTTTTAACATAAAGGAAAACCGTCCTAATTTGCTAAAAGCCAGTGCAAATATATATATTTTTTCACTTCTGCAAAGGTCATCTTCCCAGCTTGTAAAATCTGATTAAAAGTTGGCCCAACCCCAGAGAGTTAGAGTCATCTAGAAATAAAGGCTCTGACACAAAGTATCAGACAGAACCATAGGAAATTGCTAATGATTGCCCATTTTGACCGCAAAAAGGCAATTTCACGTGGTTCAACATAATTGCTGTGCAACTTTGGACAAATCTCTAAATTCTCTAAATCTCAGTCTTATCATCCGTGAAACGGGGAAATAGTCCTTTCTTTGTGGTATTATTGTAAAGATTATAGAACATACATGCAAAGTCCTGAGCACAGCAACTGTGGTCCATAGTGCTTTTTAATAAAGGTTAGTCATGATTCATAGTTCTGATATTAGCAACTGGTTCTGGTGTTGATTTACTGAAATAAATCTGAACTGGAAGCACCTTACAGGAGTCATTTTAATAAGAGCCTTCCTTCTCCAGAAGCACCTTCATGCCCCCCATGCACAGGCCGGGCACCTAACAATACCCTTCTTTCTTCTCTCTTGCTCTTCAGCCTGAAGAGCAGCTGCAGTTTTCACAAAGCAGCTGTCAGCATCTCACACACACACCTGGCTGGGAAATTCTGCCTGTGAGAGCAGCCCAGAGTTATGGCTTCCTGTGGGACGGTGGTCAGCAACAAACCTGGCAGCTTCTTCAGCAGCCTTGCTAGCAGGCTAGGGCATGGGGTGGGTTTGGTTTTTGTTTTTTTTTTGAAAAAGCAAAGTAAAACGCATATAAAGGCATTCTGAAAATTTTCTGCCCACTTTGGCCTCTACTCGTTTCTCCTTCTTTTTTTGAACTCCCTTTTGCATTCTTAGTCAAAAGGGCACTTGAGTGCTCTGAAATTGTTTCTCTGGCATTAGTTTTCTCTCCCCAGCTACAACAGGGGCCCTCTCACACCCCAGGAGCCCCATGCACAGGGCTGGGCTCTCAATAAAGAGATGGCGAATAACTGATGCTGAAAAAACACTTGTGAAAATGGCTCCTGAGCCTCCACCCTTCCGCGCACGTTTAGGCACTGCAAACCTTCAGACCAGAAACCATGTTCTTTTGAGGCTGCCTGTAAACTCTGTCATGCTGCTGTGATTTGAGCTACTTACCTGCTTTATGCATACAGAGGGATGGCTTTCCAGAAACAAGGGATCTACCACTTTCCCACCAGCTCCCTTTATCCTCTATGTTAAACAAATGTAAGTCTTGGCAAGCGCCGTTTTTTGTTTTTTTTCTCTCATTAATTGCACATATTGACAGATATTTACATCAGACATGAAAACCAGTACTCCATGTGGAAGGGAAGGATGAGGCCGGTGAATGGCTTTCCCGACTTTCACGTCTCCAGAAAGGTCTCCCAAGGCAGAATGGTAATTGACATTTTGATTGGCAGTATCCTGTACTGTCTTGTACACACAGTGATTTCATAACTAAGGCCTTAGTCTCTCCTGTGATGTAAGTAGGGGGTGCATTACACCTACTTTACAAAGAAGGAAACTGGGTTCTGAGAGGTTCAGCATCTGGCTGCAGAGCTTCGTGGCAGGTGCCGCTGCTGGCCATTTGGGGGTGGGGGTGAGAATGGGCTTGGAGGAGGGTGGAAGCTGTTAGGAAGTTTCTGTGTGGTGGTCTTTCTGGCCCAGCAGGTGACAATGTAGTAAAAACACCTTGAGGTCTTGCGTTCTTCAAATAGAAAATGGGGATAAGACAGTCCAGAGAACGAAATGTATCTTAAAATGCCATCATCTACCTTTTCTTGCTATCACCTCCATGTTCTGACAAAGGAAAAGCAGATAAAACAAAACAAAAAAAAGACAAAGCAGGATAAGATGGGTACTTGATCCCAAATGAGAGGGCAATTTTTAAAAAAAGCTATTTAATTTTTAAATAGATTGGCAAGTATGTGTCTTATTTGCATTGCCAGCAAGTGACAGTGTTGCCATGGTGATGACTTATCTATACAGAAGGGAAATAACCATAGAGAAAAATCATCAATGGCTCAACAAGGTATCAGTTGGTGGTCACAGACGATGAGGCACAAGCATCCCTTCCACGTGGGATGTAAAGCATGTTCAACGGGGCACATGAATAACATTCGTTGGGGAAAAAACAACTTGGACTCAAAGAATTGGCATTAAAATTTCATTATTTATCCTATCTATGGGGGAAGCCATTCAAGTAAAAAATAAGAATTGTCCACAAAAAAATTTTTGGTGCATTTGCTCTCACTTTTAAGTACATATATTAACTCTTGACAGAGCAGGTGAAGAAGGCTTTTATATACAAGCACTTAATAAAACCATCTAAGTACATGCAAAGCATCTCTCTTACATAGTCACATAGACATTTACATCTATAATAGTTGTGAATTACTGAGTGTTTACAGTGTGTCAGCCACTGTTCTAAGGATTTTGCACATATCTAACTCAGTTCTCACAATCACCTTATTCCATAGGGAGGAATTTAATATTATTCCCATTTTATAGAGGAGAAAACAGGCCTGGAAGTTTCATACACCAGTAGTAAGTGATAGTGTTGGTGTTGGAATCCAGGCAGTCTGGTTTCAGAGCTCGTGTCTAACCACTACTTTATTATTTATCTTTGCATCTCTCTCTCCTTTTTTAAAAAAATAACTATCTATTTAATGGAAAAAGTAACAAAGTCCACTCCACCCCCCAAGCCCATGCACATAGGCATCTTCATTTTGGCCAGTCACACATGGTTTATAACTCAGGCTGGATGTTGTAAACGGGAGTTTGCTTGAGCACAGACCCCACCACAGTCAAGAGTTCCCTTCCCCAGGGTGCTGGAGCCCTGCCCAGAGAGAATGGGCATTGCCTGAGCTGATAAGGAAGGGCTAGGGCGTGGAGGTGCAGGGGCCCTGGCTTGTGAACCCTCTTAAACGGGCACTGAACAGATGCTAAGGAAGGAGACACCAGGGGACTAAAATACTATTTATTCTTATCAACATGGAATGGAAATATTATCAAATTTCAGGAAACTTCAATTTAAGTTTAATATTTGCAAGAGGACACTATGAAAGACACGATGGCTTTGAAATTATTTTTTGATCAAAAGTTATTGCCTGATGTTGGTATGTCATGTTTCTGGATCTCTATGATTATCAAGGATGACATAGTCTGCTTCTCTAACGTTTTGGTAAGCAGTTTGAAGGAAAAAGAGAATGTAATTAGAGCCTGTAGAAATGATTGTGAAGGAAGAAAATTTTGGGAAATCATAAAATTACACCCAATTCTACAACATATTCCAGACTCATCTTATATTTTCCCTGCCCCAGCCATGGAATCCGCCCTTTCTAAAAAGAGCACCTGCTTCCTTTTTGTGGCGAATGGTATTTAAAAACCAAGATCCAAACACTAAGTGTGCTCACTACTACTTTTGTATCATTGTTTGAGGGTGGACTCAAAGTTGGCAAAGCTAGGGAAGGAGGGGGAAATACATACACACATTCACACATACATTCATATTTTCTATCTAAAAAACTATGACTTTATAACAACCCCTCGGATTCCATTCTACCAACCAAGGTTTATTCTTGCCTTTCCTTTTTCCATATCTCTAACTCCCTTCTCCAACAGGGAGAAACCTGACTCCCATTGCTCTGAATATATTTACTTTTGCTCAAGCTAGAATATACTCATACCACTGCAAAAAAAGACACTCCAAACTAGAGTTCAATTTTTTACAGTCTTTCAATACATAAAATGATACATACAAATCATAAGAGTAAATTTCCATGGAGTGTGATAGATGCATACAACTTAATAATCCACCCCTCTCCCCATCAAGATAGGGAGAGAAAATACAAAACAAACAAACAAACAAACAAAAAAACAACAGAAATGTGGGTCTAAGAACAGAAAATACACATGTGGGTCTACGAACAATGGGGATATGTCAAAAGGACATAGGAGGTAGCTTGAAGGCGCTCACAGAGGCCAAACCTTGGAAAATTAGAGGTTTGAAATTTTTAAAAAATACTATTAATGGATTGTAACCCACTGAATAAAATAAAAATCAAGTCTTCCTGATATAAATGAATGAAGGATAAATAAATAAATGGAGGAGGAGGAAAAGTTCTTCCTTATAGCAGAATGTCAATTATAAATATTAATTTCCAAGTATCACTAATGGATGATACCTGAGAATAAAAGTTTGATGAAAGGCAAGAGATTCAGAGCGTCTATTATTTACAAAGGGAAAAAGACTAACTTTATGGTGGAGAAACAGTGGGCACTGCCTTAACCTACCGAACAAAGCCATTACACCAACATGGGAGGAAACTGACATCACGCTCCTCCTGACAAGGACAAGCCATCCCTCCTGTGCTATTCCTTTCAAGAGCACACAATCTGAATCTCACCATAAGGAAACTTTGGAAAAATGATTTGGAAACACACTCTAATAAATAACTGGTCTGTCTCTTCAAAGAATGGCAAGGTCAGGAAGCACAAAGAATGACTAGAAACTATTTCAGAATAAAGGAGACCAAAGAGACAACTAAACGCAAAGTATGAAATCTTACTGAATCCTGGAATGGGAAGAAAACAGCAACAAAGGACATAACTGGGGCAACTGCAAATATGTTTATGTATCTGAGTTTAGGGCATTCTGAGTAAAGGGCATTCAAGTGTTCCTTGAACTATTCTTTCAAATTTTCTTTAAGTTTGAATTTATATGAAAATTAAAAGTTACCAAACAATCACATCAAGTATTACAAAAAATCTAGAAAGGTAATACAGGCACATAGTAAATAACATGAATGTGATGAGTATAAAATAAAAAAGGTATTTCTCTTCTAACCCAGTCCATTTGTCTCCCTTCCCAGATGTAATCATGCTAACAATTTCTCGTTTATTCCTCTAAGGATTTTCTATGAATACACAGAGGCATGCTTATATATTAATCCACGTGTTCTGAATTTTTACTTTTTTCTCCTTAGCAATATTTCTTATAGATTGTTTCACATCAACACGTAGAGCTACCTTATTCTTTTTCACTGCTGTATGTTATTGCTAGAATGCATTCCACAATTTATTTAACCAGTCTGGATATGATGTAAGTTTAGGATGTTTTCAGCCTTCTATGATTACAGATACCTGCTCCATACATTAGACCTATTTTTTGTAAAAGCCTCTCCTAATGATTTTTAATAAAGTAGCTAAGAAACACATGCAGTTAGCATTTTCACCACTTAAATACAAATGCAGCTGCTGAAGTGTGCTGTGGAATAAGTTTGTTAGCATTCACTGTGTAGTGGGCTAAACATTTCTTCAATTTTAACTATAATTTTAGATGGCAAATCCATTTAGTCAGAGACTATAGAAAGTACATTTTAACTGAAAATGCTCTACTTATTTCATTCACTAAACATTACTGAATGTTGCTTTGACCCAGAACTGGTGTTGGTATTAGAGGGAAAGCCAGAGCTGGGCAATGGAGATAAAGGAATAAAACTTAACCATCTGCATGCAAGGTCTCCCATAGCCAGACACAGAAAGAAAACAGTCAGGACCCACCATGGTACAACCTGGGCTATAATTAAGCTAAGTTTAGAGAAGGCAATTAAATTTTGTTGAATGTTTGTTGAATAAACAAAGGGCAATGGAAATACTAAAGTAAAAGTCATGGAAGACTGCAGAGTGAATGCAATGTCTGAGCATGGCCTGAAGGAGGAGCAATGGAGTGCAGAGAGGAAAAGCACAAGCCCAGGCTCAGAGGCCAGGGCTCCAAATCCAGTCCAGCCATATCAGCTCCAAGACTCTCTAAGCTTCAATTGACTTCAGTGTAATATGGGAATAATAACACCTGCCTTATGGTTGAGATTAAATAAAAATTTTATATATGTATATATACAGGCTATGCATCTATAGCATCTAGCTAGCTAGCTATGAGACTGAGAACATGCAGGCTCAGTAAACAGCATTGCTTTGTCTCATGATAAGCACTCAATAAAAGTTAACTATCATTTTCAGGCAGGCAGGGGAGAGAGACTAGATACAAAGAGACAACTAGTGAAGGAAAGGCAAGGGTATCACTCTAAGGAGTACAAAATCCATTCTTTAAGCAATGGGGAACTCCTGAAAATGAGTGAAGAGGTGTAAAACAGAAAACTCGTAAGTGGAGAAGAGGGAAAATGCGGGGTTTCATGCTAGCTGGTTTTAGCTTTTTTTCATGTGATAAGATGGGATTATTTGTTGAAGGTAATAAGGAACAGAGGGCAAGGGCTGTGGAACTAAGGCACAAATTCACAACTCCCAATGGGAGATTATGCACTTGTGAGGGGGTCTATCAGCAATGTCTGGCTTTCCCCCGCCCCCATGCATGTTCAGTATGCCTAGAAGGAAAGCAGGGAAAAGATAGATATTTGGGTTGACAGATGATAGGGGCTTGACAATGTAGAATGGCAGAAATAAAACCCATTTGTAAATAGCATCTTTGAAAATGTTATTAAGATGTGTCCAAACTGAATGATAGTGGGCCTTCATCCAATATGGCTATAGTCCTCATAAGGAAAGGAAATTGGATACAGAGAGAGAAAGTCACAGGAAGATGAAAGTCAACAGAACCTAGAAGAGAAAGAAGATGCTGCCATGTGCATTGTCACGTGACAGAAATGTCAAGGACCAAGGATCACTGGCAGCCAGCCCCAGAACACCAATCTTCTGGCAGAAAGCAGCGCCTCGCTGACGCTTCGATTTAAGGCTTCTCCTAGCCTCAAAACCATGAGCCAAAGCAGCTACAGAAGAATGACCATCGCCCTTCATGTCTCCCTTAAGAATAAAGGTGTAAACTCTCTGAGGGGGGAGTGAAGGCAGGTTAGTATAGGGAAAAGAGGGAAGACTCGGCAGAAAACATGGCTGTGAAACCCTGCCTGGAAACCTCCTGAGGGGAAGGCTGCTACTAAAGAACAAAGCCGGAAACACTCTGCGAGACCCCCGGCCACAAGGTCCCATTTGGAACTCCTTCTAGGGTCAAGGGGAAGCCCCAGATAACTCCAAACAGACTTTCCATTGGCCCCCTGAGGGCTAACAGGTGGGGCAACCAATCAGAACAGCAAACAGCTGAGGGCCCCGGCCCCAACATTAGGAAAGAAGAGGAGGAAAGGTCTTAGAAGTCCTAACCCGGGGCCCCACGTGGGCATCTCGCCCTGCAGCGCGTCTGCAATCTGTGTCTCAGATTGTGTACTCTTTTCTTGTTTCTTAATAAACTCTTTACTCCCTTGCCAAAAAAACCCCACAAAAAACCAACCAAACAAACAAAAACAAAAACACAACCCCGTGAGCCAATAAATTCCCGTTTTTGTAAGCTGCCCCATCCTATGGTATTTGTTTTAGCAGCCAAGAAACTAAGACACCAAATAACTGTGGCACCTGGCATTGTACTTCAGACGATGGAGAGAAAATGCTAGGTGCCAGTGTCACTAGGCCGTGTAGGAGGGTGACCAGGGCAACAGGCAAAGGAGAGGAAAGCGGGAAAGGAGGTTATAACCTGAGGGCTCCTGATTCAAAGGAGCAGTCTGAAAATGCAAAACCTGGAGAACTCTAAGCAAAGTCTTACTGTGCTTTCTTTTCTACTTTTGTTGCTCGGACGGGTAGGAGTCTCTCCGTGCTTTTGCAAGACCTTATTTTTTCTATATGATTCAACAATCTTTTCCATTAAATTGTTTATTATTATTTAATAGCTAAGTAAGCATCTAAATCATCTTGAAATGAAGGCATTTCACCCACATGTCAGAAAAGGGCATAAATTAAGTCAGACCAAAATGAAATTGACAGGCCCACCTCACAGAGTTTCATACGTTCCTATTGGTGCTGCTGGGATTACAATAAAACTAATTAGTGGATAAATAATGTTTGAGGCTCTACCTCATTTGTTCAGAGCCCAAGTTCAATTTACATACTAATGGCTGCACATTTGCCTTTAATAGATGCACTATGTGAAAGTAAATGTAATTAATGAATAACCATTTAAGTGTAAAGTTACCACGTCTTGATGAAAAATAGGAAAATGAAACAACCAGTGAATCTATTTATTTCTTCTACTCTAGGAAATAAAGCTTATCACAGAATGAGATGATAAATGACCATTCTTTCATAGTGGCACAGGAATGGAAGTGTCTCAGTGCCTTTTCTGTACAGAAATGTAAGCAACTGATAGAATAGTTTTCTCATCAGTTTGACTTTTGTGATTTGGAACTGGAAATACATGTTCAACTGCTGGGACTGGGCAGATATTCTCTCCAGGTCTAGTGAATTGTCAATAATTTTTCTTGTTCTCTTCCTAGAATCTCAATAATCAGGGCGGGCTCTCCAATCAGCAGTCACATAGAGGCTCTACACCCAGAGACATCACCTCCTTTGAGGTTAAATTAACTGGTTAACAGAGTACATGTTTTATTCTCTTTTTTTTTTTTTCCTTAAAAAAAGGTTAAATAACACAAAACAATGTTCTCTGCTCCAGGTGTGTAGCTAACAACGTGTTAATTGGGAAACTGGGTGAGAAGAAAAAAATCCTATAAAATGAGAAATCGGCATAATTTGAGAAGAGGAATGAATTACCTTGAGAAAATGCAAACATCATGGTAATACAATGTTAAACAAGCATACGTAAGCCCATAAGAGTGAAGAAAAAGAGAGATGTTACGGTTTCTATCATTCCACTAGAATACTGAGAGAGTATGCAGTAATAGTCAAGATTGCGAAGCTTTAAATAAAGAATGCAAATCAACTTTCAATATTGTCCCTTTTTCCCATTATTTTCACATGTCCAACAAAATAAACACATTAGGAAGATCTTCCAAACAGTCAAATGTGGATAGCCTTAACTAGAATATTTGATTCTATTTTTTTTTTCTTTCACTTATTAGTCCTTGGTCAAGGTAGAAATAATTTTCTGTTTAAAATACAGAAATGCCCTGAGAAAAGAGATTTCTGAACGCTAAAGACAACTGTGAATTTTTAATTTTGTCTTAATAACTTGAGGTTAGCCTTCAGTAATGATTAGAATTTGCACAACTATTCTGAAGCAAGGCTTGGGAGCCTTCAGCATCTTTAAGGAATCACAGCAGACAGCTCAGTGAGCTGAGCAGACACCAATGGAGAGGAGTACATGCCTAACCCTGCCACGCCTCTCTACCCCCACCTCCACCTCTGTCAATGGCCTGAACATTATCCTATTTCTTCAAGGCATTGGTACTTTGTCCTCTTTACAGCGATTCCCCAACCTCAAACGCCAATCCACGCTAGCATGAGCTAACCAACTACATCTTACTCGGTAATGATATGCACTCCCCCCCAGTCTTAACCTGCCCTGGACCATCCTCCCAAAGGACTCAGCTTTCACTCATGCTCCCTGATAATTTCTGACTTGAACTGAGCAGGCACTTGGGCACGGCTATACCTTCAACCATTGCTCACTGTTAATTGCTGACTATTCTGATTAACAAACAAAACAACAACAAAAGCAATGATGCCAGTAGACCCTAATTTAAATGTTTACATTCATGTACTCAACTTGATCCAAATTGGACTCATCGTCTTCTCCAAATCTGATTTTCCTCCTGTTTCCCACCTACTCAGCTCCCAAGCCTGGGAATCATCCTCTTTCTTGCTTCTTTTTTACCTAAGGTGATTGTGCACCCAGGTGCCCAGGTCTCTCCCAGTGTGCACCTGTTGTGGCAGCATAGTTACCAACAGTGCCCCCTTGAGCCCTCAGAGGTGGCGAATCTCAATTTAGATGATAAATTATATGGTCACTGCATCTCTGCCTCACAGCAGGCCCCGAGATCTTTCCATTTTCTCCTGAAATCTTTCTAATCCAAACCCCACTGTCTAGCCTCACTGCTGCTTCTCTATTCAATCTCACATAATTTCTTCCTTAGTCACTGTGCTAGGCCTTGAGTGGATGGCTAGCCTCACTGCCCCTAATGCATCTTCCACATTTCCAGCCCCGGGACCTGGCTAAAATGGAAATCTCATGTCAGATGAAATTTGATGTCTTTCCAGTTGCTTTCCAGAGAAAATCCAAACCCCTGAGCTTCACATCCTAAAGTTTGTCCTTGCCTGTCTTTTCTACTCTATCTCAGGCCACTTCTCCATAAACACCCTAAACCGAACCACAGGCTTTGGCTTGGTACATGCTTTCCTTTTCTTCCGATCATCGACCAGATCACCTCCTGTCTTCATTTCCTAGGGCTGCCGTAACAAAGTACCATAAAATGCGTGGCTTTAAACAATGGAAACTGATTGTCTTGCAGATCTGGAGGCTGGAAGTCCCAAATGAGGTGCCGGCAGGGCCGGGCCATGAGCCCTCTGAAGTCTGTAGGGTTCTGGCAGTGGCTTAATCCTCAATCCACAGTGTTCCTTATGATTGTGGCATAACTCAATTTCTTCCTCTGGCACATGGCCAATTTCCTCTCCTTATAAGGATACCAGCTATATTGGATTAGGGCCCAACCTAATCCAATTTGGCCTCAACTGATAATATCTTCAAAGATCTTATTTCCAAATAAGATCATATCCATGAGACCAGGGGTTATGACTTGAACTGTCTTTTTGGGGGCAATAATTCAACCCATTACACCCCCACTCCACCCAGACTCTCTAGGCCTACGTGTATCACAGCACTTACATATCATATTAATGTCCCTCCACTAGTTCATGAGCCGTCTGAGGGCAGGAAACAAGGCTCTTTCTGTACCCCCAGGATCTAGCATGAGGCCTGGCACAAAGCAGATGCTCCAGGCAGTTTTCAGAATGAACCCTTGATCATGTCCTTGTGTTTGGAATGAATCCTGTCAAATTCCACATACTTATCAACCAGGGTCTCAACCAACAGCAGGGAAATAACTCCCTTTGTGGATTTCATGCAGCCAGGGCCCATTTCCTCTTTGCTATGTCGACAGCCTAAGATCAGAACCGCATAGTGTATTCAGAGAGTGATGGAGACAGAAAGAAAACATCACATAGAGAGACAGAAACATGGCATGGCCGAGACAGATGCAAGGCAGAAGCAGAAAGAAAAGCAGAGAAAGGGGCTTGTGGCCCACATCATTAGCTTAGATAATCACGAGGCAGCTGAGGAAGGAATTCTTCAACAATACCCACAGCCTTTATCTACTGCCCAGAGTGAGAAATACTCTACACGTCTACACCTGCAGAAAGGATGGCTATATCCATGGGGGTCCAGCTCCTGAGGCTCCTTAATAAACAGCAGTTTTAATAAGGTATATGAATATTTTCAAGTGTTCATGGGGCATTGTCACAGTGGGAAGAGATCCACGAAATAACCAAAGAAATATCAAATTCCCATCCTTGGAAGCTCGGCCACATTCTCTAATGGGACAGCAAGAATCCCCTGAGTACAGGGGTAGAGACTAGTGAAGGAGAATGGACCATTGACAGGCCCTTGATTGTGATGACTGTACTTATGAAACTTTACTTTTGAAATTGAAAGTTAGCATAGTATTATAGGGTGCCTAAGCATTACCTTCTGAGAGCCACCTTGTTGCTCAAATGTGGCCTCTAAGCCAAAACTCAGAGTATAAATGCATTACCTTCCCCCCAGCGTGGGACATGACTCCTGGGGATGAGCCTCCCTGGCACTAAGGGATTACTACCAAGCACCAACTAGCAATGCAACTGGAAAAAGACCTTGACCAAAAGGGGGAAAGGATAAAGACAAATGAGGAAATGATTTTAAAAGTGAAAGATTTGCTCTCCTTCCCTGATGTCATGTTACCATCTCCTTTTTGCTCCTTTTGGACTTAGAACCCAGAATCAGTTTTGAGGTATTTCTACTATCTGGCAGGACTTTTCCTTAGGGATAAGAGTCTAGAAACAGCCATCATTTCTTTTCATAATAAATCTTTTTTAAACGAGTAAAATTCCATAAAAATGAAAGTCAGGAGTAACAACCTAATCTGAGGAATATAAAATGAGGAGTTAAGAAAATCCTAATCACTTTCATAGTGCATAGAATATGGAATTGTCTTTGATAATATCAGACTAAACTTATTTACCAGCTAGGGAACTTAGTAACAGAGTGGTAAGGTGAGTGGCCCATGGCAAAAGAGCTAGTGTCTAGCTACATAGAACTAATGCCTAAGACTTCTAAATTCCAGATCAATTTTTTCTTACCATACAAAAGTTGATGTTGGGGGTGGATTTTCCTGGTTTCATAAACTAATTTCATGCATGATTTGCAAAGGCTGCTAGAATCAATGATTTTTCCTCCTTCTATTAGCTGAACCTCAGGAACATAAACATATAAAATCCAGGGTGATCACACAAGGCTATACTCAGAGAATAGATCTATATCGAGAAAAATACCAGAGTGATAATAAAGGGCGACAAAATAATCACTTATATACAATACCAGTTATCTAGTAGCCAATAATGGCCTAAATGTGTTACTTAAGGAGTTTTAGACCTTGCTAAAGTTACCATTCAAGAGTGAGGGAAACAGGAAGACATTTTCAGACATTAAAAAACCAAAAGAGTCCACCACTTAATTCCCTCCCAGAAAGAATATTTGTTATGTATACCATGATAAGAAGGGAAAGTTTGGAATGCATGGAAAAAATGGTGAGCACAAAAATGGATAAAATGTCAGTAAATGTGCTTAAAAATAAGTTGTATGTTTTGTAAAACTGCTGGGATGATAAGAAAATATTATAAACAACTCTATACCAATAAATTTGAAAATTTAGATGAAATGGAGAAATTTCTAGAAAAAAATAAAATTTATCAAAACTGACACATAATAGAAAATTGGAATAGCCTAATAATTAGTAAGAAATTTAATCTGTGAACATATGTTTCCCACAAAGAAAACTCCAGGTCCTGATGACTTCACTGGTAAATTTGATCAAACACTTAAGAAAACCAGGTCAATTTTAAAAAAATTATTCCATAGAATAGTAAAAGGCAAAGCATTCCAAATAGTTTTATCAGGATAACATGGCCTTAATATCAAAATCTGATAAGGACATTACAAAGAAGGAAACTTTCAGGCCAATCTCACCTTTGAACATAGATTTGGAAATCCTAAACAAATATGAGCAAATCAAATCCATAAATATATTAAAAACGTATCAAAACCAAGTTATATTGTTTCAGGAGTAGAAGCTTAATACTTATAAAACAATCATTATGTGTCACTACATGAACAGAATAAAGGCAAAATTCTTATAATCACCTCAAAAGATATTGCAGGGTTTAATAAACTTTAAGATCTATTTATGATAAAAACTCTTAGCAAACTAGAAATAGAAGGAAAAATCTCTAATTTGATAAAAGGCTTTAAGAAAAACCTTCCAAAACCATTGTAAGTAAATACTTCTTTCAAAACTTCAAGACCAGACATTTAATTAGACTCTAATTTTACATTACTATCGTTCATTTACTTCAGTCTCCCAAATTCAATTTACTTCCATAAGAATCAAAGAATCACTCATGGTAAAATGACTTTTTCAAAGGCAGTAAGTTAATAAATTGTCTTTCACATTTAGATCTAAAACTCTTCTGGAATTTATCTTTGAATAATTAGGAATATGGGGTCAAGTTTCATTTTTTCCATATGGATGCCCAATTATCTCTGCTCCATTTGTACAAAAGCCTTTTCCTGTTGCCTCTGGTCTACAGGTCAGCATTGTTATAAATCTAGCATAATGCACAGTGAATTTCTGGGATTTTTATTGCATTCTATTGGGCCTATTCTATCTGTTCATCAGCTTCACACTCTCACAATTATTATAGCTTTTAAAAAAGACTTTTTGTGTGTTTAAGAAATTCCTTCTATTTGTTTATTTGGCCTTTCTTGGTCCTCTGCATTTTCATATAAATTTTAGAAAGCAGTGATCAAATTTCTCACAAAACTTCTCTGGATTTTTATTTTACCATCTTTAATTTAGAAAAAAATTGATAAATTGTTTCTGGATATATGTAAATGTAGCAATAGTATAAAAACAAAAATGAGAGTGTAAATACCAAACTGAAGTTCGTGGTTACTTCTGTAGAGGAAAGGAGGAAGGGGGATGTCAGTCAGGAGCGGCAGGCATTTCAACTACATTGCTAGTGTTTTTACTCTTTAAAAGAATCCATGGCAAAATTTTAGGATTTGATAGAGATAGAGAGCTGGGTAGTCAAGGCAAGGTTCTATGTTGTTACTTTCTGTAAAGCAGACAATTTTAAAAATGAATAAAAATAAATATGAAATAGCTATTTTGTCTTCAAATAGCAGTTAACCTGGGGTTCAAACTCTACTAAATAGACTCTTCTAAAGGCCATCTATTTATAATTCACTATTCTTGGTAGTGAATTATAACTTACCATTGTAATTTATAAATCTTGCAGGGAGGCTCTATAGAAAATAAATTCCTCCCTCGCATTGAAAGAAAACATTTGATTCATTACGTAGCCAAATAATAGAATAATTAAGCTATCCACTATATAAATTACTGCTTACTTTAACCACATCCTTCATTTTCAAGATCACAAAATTACACATGGAAAATGCCAATGTAAATGAGCAGAGTTTGAATAGCTCTGTGATAATGTAATCACAAAGTAATTCCCATTTCTCTGTCTAAACACAAGCAGCCTCTAAGCCCTAACATTTCAGATGAACCCAAATGCTCCTCTTATCCTTTGAGTAAAGGAGCAGAATGTGTCTCTAAAGGAAAGAGTGAAGATAATTTTTTTTTCTTTTGTATGGGATGAGCAAATTTAAGACACAGAACAACCGTATTTACCTTTCTTGACTAATTCATCTTAGTAAGGTAAATTACACTGATTTCATTTAGTCCTCAGAACATTAACAGGCACCCTGAATTTCCCATTTGAATTGGCCCTGATTAACATTTTGTATTTCTTTGATAAATCTGAAGGTCTCATTCTGAGGCTGAGTGGCCTTGAGGTTAGCTATTTCTGCATTTTCCCCCCTTTTATCTGACCTAGATAACTTAGCAGATGCACCATGATGACCCTGCTTTCTATAGGCTAAATTTCAATGAGAGAGAAAAGTGTTCTATAGGCACATACACCGACTTATCCCATCTGGTCATCCTATAGAAGTAGGCACAGCCAGTTCTAAGCAAAAGGAAGATTTTACATTTGACTAGGGGCCAAGCATTAATCTAAATGAACACTCTAGGAGGATTTCAAGCATTAGCCAGCAGAAGATAAAGATTTTAGGCCTGCAATAATTTTTCCAGTGGCTCCTATTTTCTCCTTTCATAAGTGAATGTCTATTCATAAAATGGCTGCAGTTATAAGAGATAACCTTGCCTAGAGGACATAATTGCACATATTTGGCATTGTTGATTATGAAATAATGCAACTGGCAAAAGCTCGGTATAAATATCAGAAAACAGCATGCTAACTTCACAGACCACTCCAACTGCCTTGAAAAGGAGCTGTGAGGTAAGTCCACTGGACTCCTAGAAAACTTTCCTCATTTAAAGAAGAAAACAAGGGTTGTGGTAGTTTGAGATTATTTTATGAATCTCAAAAAGAGAAAGATTATGTTTGTAAACTATTGCTCTGGGTGCAATACCCTTTGATTGCATTAAATTCAGTTGAGGGACCTTTGATTAGATTACTTGATAAAATTGCTCTAGGGCTTTTGATTGGAATACATCAGTAAGGCGTGACTCAGGTTGAGCTCCTGCCCCCTTGCTGGGTCTGATATAAACGGACTCGCTTGGACAGACACAAGAAAAAGGGAACTGCCTTACAAGAGAAAGGACTGCATAAGCATGAAACCCCAAGAGGCTGGGCCCATGAAGCAGCTCAAGAGGAAAGGGTGAGCCCAGACGGGAAGCCTGAAACCTCAGCAGAGATTGGTGGCCATCTTCATTCACCACTTGGCCACATGCCAGGATCAACAGTAGCTGACTTTGGTGAGAAAGCACCTCTGATGGTGCCTCAGTGTGGACTTTTCATGGCCTTGGAACTGTAAGCTTTTACTCCAAATAAATACTCTTTATAAAAGCCACATTTCTGGTACTTTGCATCAGCAGCCCTTTGGCAAACTATTACAAGGGTGTTCCATTTTCTGCCTCTGGACTTTGTTGTATGAGGTGACGCTTGGTGTTCTTGCCGCTGTCTTTCAGTTTGGAGGGGACAAGCCTGGGAGCAAAATGCTCAGAGTTCCAGTGTTCTCGTATCATTAAGGGGTACCTGTTATTGTGTGATGTAGTCTATCTTCTTATATATGCCATTTTGAGCTGGACTTTTTCTTAGTTGAAGAGGAAAGTATTCCTACTGCTACTGGGTAACCTCATCTTCACACCAGTGACATACCTATGTCAACACTATCGACATGTTTATAATAGTTATCTTGTCCTAAGTCAATTCCTTCAAACTTGTATTTATTTCTAGTCCCTATTTTGATGCTCTCTTTATAAAACCATAACTTTGAACTTTATGATCCATCAACTATTAGTAACCAGCTTAGATAGTTCTGTGTATTTAAGTATCCCTCTGGTTGCAGAGATAGAAATACCAAAACCTTTTCTAGTGACAAAGCTGATTTCTGAAATATATTGCACATAATCTGTAAAATTTTATAGATGTTGGTGAGATTTAAGGCTTAATGTGCTGTCTATAAATAGAAGTTCTGGTACATTTCCATAAGGTTAATAGTTAAGAAAATGTAATGAGGATATTGAATGTGTTTACATATAAATTTCATAGAACACATGTCTTTCAAAACTTATGACAAGAAAGCTGTGTAAAAAGATGCCAAGAATCCTGCTGTTAACTCTTTTTAAAGTGCCTTAATAAACAAGAAAGAAGTTTGTGGTTGTAATTCTCTAAACATGTCAAACATAACACAAGAGACCTTGCCTTCACAAAAATACGAAACCAACATAAATGCACAGTCTCTGGTAACAAAGGCTCTAACGCAAACATGGGGCTGCAATCCACTGGGCTCAATAGACTATGATCCCATGAAATATCCTAGTGTCGTAAGGCTAGGGTTATGAAACACCAGTGTTGATAAAGCAAGCTAATAATGGAAACTCTGGGCATGAAGAACCAAGAATCCTGAGACAACTGGTGGCTGTTCTCCAAACAGTGTATGTTTTCGTAGAGTGGTGGTGAAAATATCAACAGTAAGTATTTAATACTTACAATGTGATAGATTTTCTTATAAATGAATGGTATACGTTCAAGCACTATTATGATTCCCAGTTTTCAAATGAGGCAACTGAGGCTCAGAGAGGTTAAGCACTTTCTACAAAATCCTCCAGGCAGAGTAAAGCCTTGATTGGAACCCAGGCTTCTGGGCTCCTGAGGCCATGCTTGTAAAATCATGATATGACAATTGCTTCCCTTGGTAGCGAGGCCACTCTTAGTAGGGCATAACAGACCTAAAAAAACAAAGGTGATGGCAATGACCTTTGGTGCTTCCTAGGTCTTTTCTTTAAGGATTATATAAAAATCCAAGAAAGATGGCATGGAAATCATCTGCTCCAGGCACCCTCCCCACATCTTTTTTTACAGCTGAGGAACTTCAGAGCCAGAGAGGCACACTAACTTGTTAAAGCAAAACAGGCAGTCATTGGTAAGGCCAGTGCTAGAACCCAGATCTCTTCATTCCCAGCCCAGAGAGTGATACTTCCAGCTGAAGAAGAGCATCACAATCAAGATTATAAAGAGCCTCATTCTAAACTGACAGGGTATACAAGCCTCTTATATAACATACCAGGATGGTGGACTATGGAGTTTGTATGGAGGGAAGTGAGATAGGAAAGCTAGCAAAATCCTGGAATGGCCGGGGTATTCACACAGATGGACCAGATGTCCTCCTCGGCCCTTTCACCACTTCCAGTCATCTACCAACACTCAGGTTTCACTCTATCATTCCTTGAGGATTTTAGCTTCTGGTTCACTGTATGATTCCTGACCTCATTCTTAGTTGTTTCAGTATCAAACCAGATCATCTTTCAAATGCCCTGATCTCTCAGTTCCTTGAACTCCTCTCCTCCAAAGGTCTTATCCAACCTACCTAAGCCATTAATTCCCATGGTCATATTTGACCTTATCATGATCAGCAACTGAAACCACTCCTAAATCTTAATTTCAAGGATCCCACACTCTAACCTTCTAAGCTCATCTCTCTAGTATCCTGACTCCAAGAATCCTTACATTTGCCTACCTAGGACTTATAATCCATAAATTCCACCACTTTCTCACATGGTCCCTCACCCCTCTCTTGTCCTCACTTGCTTACTTATTGTAGCAGTTTGGCAGTTTGATATAGTTATGAATTCCAAAAATAGATATTGGATTATGCTTGTAAACTGGTCTGTTCACCTGGGCATGATTAAGTTATGATTAGGGATTTGATTGGGCCACATCAGTAGGGTGTTGAGCCTTGCCCCTTGGTGGGTGGGGTCTCAAAGATAAAAGACATGGCAAAGGACAGAGTTAGAGCTTTTGAGTTGGAGTTCTGAAGCTGAGTTTTAATCCTGTAGCCCAGAGAAGCAAGCACACAGAGGAGCCTGGTCATGAGGAAGGAGAGAAGGCCCCAGGAAGTGACGAGCCGTTTGCCTGAGAGTCTACAGCTGACTTTGTGGGGGAAAGAGAGGAGCTGAGCCTGGAGAGAAACGGAGCCCTGGGAAGAGAGGACCCCAAGAAGCCTGAACCCTGGCAAGCGTCGGCAGCTGTCTTGCTCCAACATGTGGCAACAGACTTTGGTGAAGGAAGAAACTTATGCTTTATGGCCTGGTAACTGTAACCTTCTACCCCAAATATATACCCTTTATAAAAACCAATAGATTTCTGGTATTTTGCATCAGCACCCCTTTGGCTGACTAATACACTTATCTAGCAAAATTCCCTTGAATATATATTTAACTCCCTTGTTCCTCTCTTGTAGTCACTTAGCAAAACCCAAACCCTGATTAAACTCATTGTTCCCCTACTAGATATCTGCACCACAAGCTGAACATGGCTTGAAAAATAAGCACCATCAAGCTGCTTGGTCTCACTTAGAATTCATGACCCTTAACCTAAAGCAGGTTCTTAATGCTGTCCCTTTCCGGACAGTAGGACCAAGGATTGCACTGGCGCTTTCAGGCCAATGTTCGTCAAAGCACAGTAGACTTACAGGAAGTCATGGAATTAAATTTGGAATGTTCCAGATGATGCCCCAATGAAAGTACAATGCCAAATTCCCCTTCACACAAGCCATTCAGATACCCGAGTGCCTTCTGTTCTTATTTACTAGCTTCTATCTAGAGTGTACATTTGTTGGGGGCACAGGCGATATCTTACATATATATGTATTCCACATGGAATTGAATGCAGACCCTTGGTAAAATAGGCAGTCAACAGAAACTTGTCAAGTCTCTTGATCACTGCAACTCTCCTCACTTGTCAGTCAACAATGCTTACTGAGAGCTCATGTAAAAGATTCTACGGTTGGCCATCTTCCCCATTTCTTCCTCTACCTCCTTCTTTCAGCTTCTTCTGGGATAAAAATTTCATCCCTTTTCCACAAAAAGAAAAATATTTGTATAAATGGATATGTGAAAAAAATTGATATCTGGTAATTTCATTGCAGCACAATGAAGCTGATGAGATTCTCATAGCTGGATTTATTGGGAAATAAAGTGAGGAAATACTATAAAATCCTGCGTTAAGTCTCTATCAGACAACATTTATGATAATGACAGCAAAACCAGATCTAGGAGCTATTCCAAGCCATGCAGATTAACCAGGAATCACAGGCTCAAGTCCTAATACAATTCTGCTGAGATATAAAAGGATTTAGAAAATTAACTAGCAAAAAGGGATTAAAAGAAGATGAAGAAGAAAAGTTCGACTTCTATATTCATTGGTCAATACCTTAGTTAAATTCTACATTCACCTATGTATAGCTTCATCATTGCACTTTTACATTATTCTGTAAAAATCTCTTGATAAATCTGTCTCTTCCCCTAGATTAGAAACAATGTGAAGGCAGAAGCTGTTGCTTTCACCTTACTGACTCACCTAGCACAGTGCTTTAGTATAGGCATCCGTATACCTTACTAATTCAATATTATGAGCTCTCTGGAGTCAGCTTGGGTTCTAATCCTGGCTCTGTCATTTACTAGTAGAGTTATTATGACTGAGTTACTAAATGGTGACCAGCCTCAGTTTTATCATCTGTGATATGGGTCTGTAGTATCCACTCCCATAGGATTATGGTGAATAAAAGCTATAAAATAGGCAAAGTATTTAGTTCAGTGCCTAGCACTTAGCACTCAACAAATGGAAAGTATTATAAAGTATTTGATAAAATAATGGACATACGGTGCACTGAACTGTGGTTGCTAGAAGGCATAGATAAGGGCAGAGAGCTAGCCTTGGCCTTAAGAACCTCTCAGCCTCATGTAATAAAGCAGTCACTACTGATGCCCGGTACTGTAGGGTGGGCAGGGATCCACCTGACGGACTTCAGTCATAAATGAGTTGATTCAAGACCCTTTCACAGTCACCTTCTGCAGGTGCCTACCACATTCTTTGCCCTTTGAGTTTCATCTTTCATCATCTCTAGTTCAACATTTTTTCTTTTAAACAGTAACACTTTCCTTCACAAATTACACAAAGTGCACAAGCAAATCCCTGACCAATGAATAATTTTTAAAACATTCATTTAAACTGCATGAGTTTATGCACATGGAACCCTCACTTTGATGAATATAAATAGAAAAATAAAGAAGAAAAGAAGGAAGGGAGGGAAGCTTATGAAAAAAAAGTGTAATGGCATTACAGCTCCGCGGAAGATAACATGGTAACAAAATTTAAGGCAAGAAGAAAAAAGCAAAGAGCTTCAAGATTCAGTCCTAAAGGGATCATAAATTATGGGTTAGTTATGCTGAACCTAAAGTCAGAGGGCAGCAGAGGAAAGAGTGAGCATAAGCACCTGTGAGACCATCTCACCTTGCAGATGGGGGAAGAGAGGCCCTGGCAAGTTAAATGATATTGTCCATCACGACTTCGATCCTGGCAATTCAGTGTGTGGGCTGGGAACCAGCAGTTTCAGTATCACCTGGAGCTTGTTAGAAATACAGACTCTCAGGCCCCATCCCCACCTCTAAATCCAAACCTGCATTTTAACTAGATCCCCCAAGTAATTCATGCACACGAGTTTGAAAAATATTGATTATAGCTAACTTGTTACCAATGAGTTCATAAGTTAAATAATTTAATAGGAGATGGGAGAAACAGCAGTTAATAAGGTAACCTTCAATACCTTATTTTTCTGTAAATCTGATGTCAATCTTTGGATTTGTTAGAAAAGTTTAAAGGCTTTGGATCTGAATAATCAATTTATGAATTTTATACGCAAGATAAAACCTTATGAATTGGCTCCTTTAAGCCCTAAATGAACAATCTGTTATGCAAACACTGATATTAAGATGGCTACTCGGCCACAATTTCCTCATCTACAAAGTGGAGATAATAATGGTAGCTGACCTCAGAGGGTTATTGAGATGATTAAGTTAATACATGTCAAGCCTTTATGAGTGTCAACTACTAACTATGATTATTATTATCTTGCATAGAGTGTTGTTATGAGGTGAACTGCATCCCCCCAAAGAAATACTCAAGTCCTAATCCCTGGTCCTTTGAATGTGACCTTATTTGGAAATAGGTCTTTGCAGATATAATTAAGTTAGGAGGAGGTCAGGCTGGATTAGGGTAGGCCCTTAAATCCATGATTACTGGGGTCCTTATAAGAAGAGGGAAATCTGGATACAGAGACAGACAGAGGGGAGAAGGCCAAGTGAAGATGGAGGCAAAGATTGCAGTGCTACATCTACAGGCCAAGGAACCCCAAGGAGTGCCAGCAAACACCAGAAGCTAGAAGAGGCAGGGAAAGGTTCTCCCCTACAAGTTTCAGAGGCAGCATGGCCCTGCCAACACCTTGATTTTGGACATCCGGCCTCCGGAACTGTGAGACACTAAATTTATGTTGCCTGAAGCCACCCAGTTTGTGGTACCTTGTTACAGCGGTCCTCCACAAACTAATATGGGTGTGGTATGAAAGATGTGCCTGCCACCACCCACCCGTTGTCACTTACTCCTGTTGCTGTGAGAAATGTTTGCAGTATGTGCAAACACCGCAGTATGTGATGGTGCGAAGCTGTATGGGCCCCAGAAAAGTATGTTCTTAAAGCTAATCCATTCCTGTGGGTGTGAACCTATTTTAAGTAGGACCTTTTGATGGGGTTACTTCAGTTAAGGCATGACCTAGGGTGGGTCTTAATCCTCATACTGGAGTCCTTTATAAGCAGGATGAATATGGAGAGAGAGAGAGAGAGAGAGAGAGAGAGAGAGAGAGAGAGCGCGAGAGAGAGCGCGCGAGCGAGCGCCACAGAAGCAAGAAGCCGAAGCAAGAAATCTAGAAGAGATGGGAGAAACAGTAGACACTGCCAAGAGCCTTGCCATGTGACAGAGGTGTCCAGGACCACTGGCAGCCAGTCACTGGGGAGAAAGCATCACCTGATAATGCCTTGATGTGGACATTTTCACAGCCTCAGAACTGTAAGCTTGTAAGCTAATAAATCCCGATTGTAAAAGCCAACCCATTTCACGGCGTCTGTGTTTCAGCAGCCCAGCAGACTAAAACATAGTAGTAACCAATATTGGGAATAAATATAGTCTAGGCCATAGAAGGAAAAACCCCTCAACTGGAATAAAAGGTAACAGCCTCCACTAAGGAACTATTCATTAAAGGGGACTGTGTAACCTCATAAGCTAATATGGACACACATGGAATTAATAATTCTTAAGTAAAATATGTAACTAACATTTACAGCACTGAGTAATGAATGCTTTTCAAATACAAGCATTACTCTGTGTAAGACTAGACATTGAAATCAGAATTTGGGGCTGCTGAAAAACATTATTTGAAGAATGAATAAAGGTCGGATTATTGATTATTCAATTTGATGCACCAAAACAGCACGAGCTGGCAGGAGTACATCTAACCAACACGATATGCCCAGAACGAGCACAGTGTGGGAGGAACTGTCCTGGGGGACAAAGGTCTCTTGTAGAGACTAAGACAACACTTGCATGAGAAACCAGCCAAGCTGTCCATCCACTTAGTTCAAGTGAGGATCCAGGATGCTAGAGAGACACAATAGGCAATACAGTCAACAGGGCAAACAAAAGCCAAAAATGAAAAATTGCATAATAACTTGAGTTCCCTACTTCCCAAATTTAAACAATGGTTAGGAGTTCAGGAAGGGAGTCCCAAACAGAGCGGGCCTCTGGGTAACATAACTCAGAGACTGTTGCTATAACCAGCTGGGGAGCCATCACAGCTAAATGGGTTGATTTAAAAGGCTGTGGAGACCATGGCTGAGGAGGACACCACAAAAGCCAAGAGAGCCTAGAGTCTGATTTAGGAGGGCCTGAAGGGACAGGAAGAGAAACCTCTGCCTCTTGCTGGCCAAGTATAGCAGGGCTCCCAGGCTTGCCAGGCCAGAGAAACCACAGTGCACAGCTGGCAACACCTCTTTGCTCCCATAAGTCCTCACTTTGGAGAAGAGTTTTACATAGGTTTATACTCATATTAAATATTCCCCTCAGGACAGGTCAATTAGACTAAGCAACAAAACTAGTTTCCTATTCTGTCTATATATTACTGCTCCAAACAAATAATGAAAAACACTGCTATACTTTAATGGTAGCTACATTGCTTATCCTTAACTACAAAAAACTGCTCTGCTTCCTAGGAAAAAAAAAACAATTTTCCAGGATAAAAACTGAATATATAAAGGTATATAATAAGTAGGTGGCTCAAGTGGTTGAGTACCTGCTTCCCACATGGGAGGTGCCAGGTTTGGTTCCTGGTGCCTCCTACAAAAAAAAACCCCACAAAAAAAACAAACAACAAGCAAACAAACGAGAAAGCTCAGGGGAGCCGATGTGGCTCAGTGGTTGAGCGCCGGCTTCCCACACATGAGGTCCTGGGTTCAATCCTTGGCCCTGGTACCTTTAAATAAATAAATACTAATTATAAATGAATAATTAAGAAACAGCCCTCTGTCATCTGCAATGTATAAAGTGTTTTATAGACATGTACTTTTTCAGCGATCAAATCCTAAGTGCACCATCAGAAGTTAAGTTTATCATGACACAAACACAACCACATAAATGATATGATAGTGCACAGATACATACACGAGCTTCCAACTTTAAAGGCAAAAAAAAAAAAAAAGAAAAAGAAAAAAATGTCATTTAATACAAGAGACCCAGCATTTATTCCTGGCCAGCTCTGTATTCCCCTAGAGAATAACGGTGTGTATATGGTTAAAATAGGATTAAGGCCACCAAATAATGGTAGCAACTGTGTTATTTATTTCTGTAGCCCCACCACAGCATGGAACACCCTGCTTGGCAAAATGTGGGTATTCCATAAACATTTTCAAATAAATAAATGACTGAATAAACGAAAGAGTAAAAAATAAAAAGCTACCGCTTTAGCCAGGCTTTCCTTTTGATCATTCAGAAAAAATGAGGGAGGTTTATTTCAAATTACCTAGAAGGACTTGATTGCTAGACTAAAAATAAAGGGCTTGTTTTAAAAAATAACAGGACTTTTTTTTTTTTTTTTAATGGCCACAGAATTTGAAACCTAAAAAATTAAAGAGAAGAAAAGGTTCTACTTCTGCTTAGGGTGCACCAGAAAAGGAACTCCAAAAACCCATCAGCCTCACTGTAACAATGAGAAAACAAAAAAGTAAAAAATTCTTTTTTTCTTTAAGGAGGTTGAAGAGGCGTGGACACAAATCAATCTAAATGAACTAAATTCTGGGGGCAGGATCAGCCCTTCAAGAGTGGACAGAGAATGGTGGATGCTTTTATCACTGGGGCAGGCAAAAGAGCTAGGTACTATGCCACAGGCAAAGAAACTTGGCTGAAATCAGGGGAAACGGCCCAACTTTTATCAGCCAAGCAAGGGCACGTGTGGCAGACTGGAAAATGGAGAAACAGAGCCAGCCATCGCTGTCAGCCAACTCTTCACAGTATTTCTGCTGAGTAAGTGCTGCTGCTCGGAGCAGCTGGGATTAGGCTGGGAAGCAGAAAGAGATGCTGTCTTCTCACATGTGTAGATCCCAAACTGTGCTGCAAGGCCCAGTTTCACCCTCCAGGTGAAAACAGAGGCGAAAATGAAATTAAAGGAGGAAGCAACTCAGCCCTAATCCAGCACAATTCCTGGATAAAAGAAAGAGATCAGCCCCAGTCACCTCAGTTGCTGGAAGGTCTTTCCGGGGGTAAATACTATGTGCCTCAGTCTCTATGTTCTTTTCAACAAAATTCAAAAGCATAAGACAAGTAGAGATGCAGGAACAACGACCCGTAACCAGGAGGAAAAAAAAAAAGTCAACAGAAGACAACAGATAACTAAGTTGTTGGGAAATATTAGACAAGGTCTGTAAAAATTTATTGTGAATATGTTAAAGAGAAATGGATAAAATGGGTGGCAACACAGATAATTCAACAGAGAAAATAAATTCTAAAGAGGAAGCAAAAAGAAATGCTAGACTTAAAAACTACGATATCTAGAATGATGAATGTATTGAATGGCCTTCATGGTAGACTGGACAAAACAGAAAAAAAAATAATAGTAAGCTCAAAGATAAATCAATAAAAATTATTGAAAATAAAGCACAGAGCAAAAAAGGTATCAATAATAAAAATTTTAAAGACTTTTCAAATCTACATTATCTTTCATTTCACTAGTTTCCTTTTCAAGTCTGTGGGCCTCTCAATACTTGAAAACCATTTTTATTATGATTTAGTCAACTCTTACAAGTCATTTTACCTGAAATTTCACATTCTGGTTGATGTCGGACACATGGAATTGCTTCAGGAAGCGCTCATCCTCGCTCCAGAACAGGCGGATATCAGGGATGTCATAGAGGATCATGCCCAGTCTTTCCAACCCCAGGCCAAAGGCCCAGCCAATCTTCTCTTGAGCGCCAGCTACAATGAGAAAACAAAACAATCATTTTGAAAAATGGAAAGGTTACAACAAAAAAAAGACAAACTACCCAATTTAAAAATGGGCAAAGGACTTGATTACCCCTATTTCTCCAAAGAAGATATATAAATGGCCAATAGGCACATGAAAAGATGCTCAACATCATTAGCTATTAGGGAAATACAAAACCAAACCAAAATAAGATACCACTTCACAT
>JAQZBX010028151.1:0-27948 GCA_029593785.1 Cabassous unicinctus
GGAAGCAGGCGCTCGACTGCTTGAGCCACATCTGCTCCCCCTGCCCATTTTGCCTTTGCATTAGCCAGTTCCCCTACTGGAATTACGTTCCTCCACTGGCTTATGAGCTGTGCATCCTTCAAGGTGCAATACAGATTTCCTTCAACTTCCAAAAAATTTTCCCTCATCCTTTTTAGTTAGCATTAACTTATTCTTCCCATATCATCCTATAACATTATTGAACTAAATAGAAATATTTTTCCACAGAATGGTGATAGAAGAGGACAGAGCTATATTTCATACATTTTCCTCTAAAGTGTTGTAAATTCCTCTTCTCCAAGGACTCTTTCTAGGCACTTTTAATCCTTTTGCATTTGAGATTTATATCTGCTTAAAAATGTGTTTGAAACCAATTTTGCCTTTTTAAAGTGCTTTAATTAAGAGAACTGATTTAATGTCATGCTGTTGTTTTCTATAGTACTCTTCTAATCTGAAGCAAACAGTTTTGCTTGATTTAACATTTTAAAAGAGAAAACTGTTTGAACTTTTAATAATTAATAGAAAGCCCTCATACATTCCCTTACTAAGAACAATGCTCAGTAGCAAGGACCACTTATTTTCTGTTTCACTATTGAGTTTTTAAGTTGTTATATATACGTATTGATTTAAGTTGATGGCTAACCACCATTGGGAGTAATAAATTGCTGTGAGTCATATTCCCTGGTGACTTGGCAACCAGTTTTTCTCAAAGTTATGTACTCCCATTATTTACTAAAGGTTTTTTTTTTTTAATGGCATAGTAATATCTTCATAAGAATATATTTATCTTTAATTTACTTCTTTGAGATCCTATTAGTTGTCCAGTAGTGTGTATAGGTCCTAAAAGGTAATAAACAAAGAAAAAAAATATATATATAAACAAGATTACAAGTGGGCATGGGCAAGAACTAATATAAATAAATAGTTTTTTTTTTTCTTGAAGTGGGGTTTAATGCAAATGGTCAGTATTTTTGGATTGCAGACATTTTCTTGTAATCTCTTGGTCTCATAACCTGGATAGTCATTTGGAAAGTATTGAAAATATGATTGGAGTTGATTAAAATTTAGAATGTCTTTTTTTTTTTTTTAAGTCATCATTGCATCTTATAGGACCTTGATTTTTTAATGCTTTCATATACCTAATTTTATGTGCTTATAAATAATTAACTAGAAACATTTTTCTTATGTAATTGTCTAATTGAAACTTTTTCAGAAGGTTATTACTTTTCCTAATGGCTTAAGACTGTATTTTAAATTGTCTTATGAGGGGAAATTACCATTATTTATAAACTCTGGATTTCAGTTTGATAAAAAATAAAACAAAGAGGGAAAAAAGTGCTGGTTTATTTTAACAAACTAACTCTCTTATGTATTTGGTGTATATGTATATATTTAAGTTTTAAGGCGGTGCAGAAATTCTGGAATATCAGTCACTCATTTCTACTTTTTTCCCCGTAGGCCCTTCTCCAATTATCAAATTTTATCCAATTTTAAATTATCTCTCGCTTAATATCTTTATTTTCCAGCTTCTATTTGTGAATATAGTATTTTGCCGAATACAAGTGTAATATACTGTAGATGTGCTACTGTGTTCACCTATCCTCAAGATTGGAAATCTTGAAAGCTCTCTACCACTTCTTGACCTTTGCCTTTTGCATTAGTTAGTGGGCATTGTTTTCATTTTTCTTTAGGTACTCATAGCCAGATTACTTAATCAAGTGCCTATCCATTCTTGGGCCTGGCTTCCCTTGCTATAGGCACTGTTTTCTCACATCAATACTATAGTGTGATGCCCAAATAATTTTTCTCACTTTTAATTGGCTCAGCACCTGCCACAATAAAATCAAGCTCCATACTTTATCTTCTTCTGTTGAGCCTTGTTTATCAAACTTTTCCTCTTTTCTTATACTCTTGTGTTCTCTTATTTTTTTTTAATGTACTTTATCTTGCCCTTCCTTCCTCAACTGGCTCCCTTGTCTGGATGCTCATTGTTTTTGCTCATTGTCTTTTTTTTCCCCCCTTAGGAGGCACCGGAAATCAAAACTAGGACCTTCCGTGTGGGAGGCAGGTGCTCAACTGCTTGAGCCACATCCGCTCCCTGCTTGTTTGTTTTTGCTCGTTGTCTGCTCTTTTTTTTTTTTGCTTGTTGTCTGCTCATTGTTGTTGTTGTTTTGCTTGTTGTCTGCTTGTTGTTTTTGCTTGATATCTGCTCATTGTTTGCTTGTTGTCAGTCTTCTTTAGGAGGCACCTGGAACCAAACCCCAGACCTCCCATGTGGGAGGCGGGTGCTCAACTGCTTGAGCCACATCTGCTACCCCTTGTTCTCTTATTTTTAACTTCCCATTCTTAACTTTCCTACTCTTGGTTTTGCATGCTTTATTTCTTATACCTGCCATCATTACTCTTTGTCTTGTTTCCACTTTATGTTTTAGATTAAATGTACTCAGAAATAGAAGATTGGATTACGTGAAAAACCACATTTAGTTCTGAAAATAAATTAGTTTCTACTTAAAGATAAATAATTTGAGAGAAAATAACCAGTTTACCTAGGTTAGTTATTTGAGTTTATTCTAGAAGTGTATGTTTTGGCATTCTATTTTATTACCCTCATAATTTCTGTGATGTGTATTTGTTTCTTTAACTCATACCTTGAATTCTAACATAACTAAACTTCATTTAAAATATGTTCTTGATTCTTCCTCAGTATTTTTCTGTGCTCAAATTGATAAAGGGCTACTGTTTCTGACTTAAAACTTTACAACTGAAAGGGATTTCGAAAATTTGAATGTTGTGCATTAGAGGGAATTATTAGAACAAGAGAAGTTTAAAGAATTTAGATTATCTAACCTAGAGGTAAGAAAAGTAAATTATATTTTTTATTGGCTGATGGGTGTTTTTATTGGCTGATGGGTGTTATATAGATAATTGAGTGAAAGGAATGGGCCAGAAATGACTGGCTTTTAAGTTGTAGCCAGGAACAAATAGTTGAGATAAGTTGAAAGGACCAGAGAAATAAATGTAACTTTTGCCCATTTCCCCCTAAAGTTTGCAAACTTTTTATTCACAATGGAGTGAAACAGGGCCAGGATTGCTTTGTTAAAGAGCCAGCCTTTCTTGTTTACTCTGACTGCATACCTTGGACAGTGCCTAGAAGGCCACTTAGCCACGTAACGGAGTCTGCCTGTTTTGATTTTCTAATCAGCTCATTAAATGTGAGGCAACCAAAGTTATGCACTAGTTGATATTTCTATATGCTTCTGTCACTTTCTGGGATATGGAAAAAATGTTCTTTTTCTCTTTATTTCTTTATGGTCAGACCAAAAGATTCTGTGAGCTAGCCATTTAATTAGCAGTGAGGTTTTTGGAGCAGTTGTTTTGTTAAAACCCGAGAGAGGCTATTAAGAGAGGTGTTCCTTGCAAATTATTAGCTGTGTGTCTTAATGGAGGTAGGAGGTTAAACTTGCTGAATTCTCACTATTCTGTCAAATCTGTTATTTTCCATTCTAGTTCCCAGTCCTGTCATTAAATTTTCTTATCCTAATTAACAAGTTCATAATTTAACATTTGCTGCGAACATTATTATGTTACGCTAGTAATATATAAGCTATTTGTTATATATGAAATACATTTGTTAACTCCATGTAATGTGGAGCATGAATGAACATGTTGTTACTAAATTGGTTAGATAGCTCTTGCAACATGAATCATTGAATCAAGAATTGCTTGTTTAGCAATTGAGTGCCTCTCTCCCACATGGAAGGTCCCAGATTTGGTTCCCGGTGCCTCCTAAAGAGAAGACTAGCAGACAGAGCAGACTGTGAGCATAAACACAAAACCACGAGGTAGGGGGAATAAATAAATTAATTAAATCTTAAAAAAAAAAAAAAGAATTGCTTGTTTGTTCAGTGAATAATTTTATGATGAGAAATGCTATTTAACTGTTACAGAGATTGTAATGTAAGAGTGAGTTTTTTTAGATACTCTTCTTTTGAGACTAGTAAGCCTATATTATAAATTGTCCTTAGTAAAATGGTAAATGGCATTCTCTCTTATTATTTAATTATTTTAAAAATTGTTCTCTAGGCAGTCTTAAATCAAGTAAGATATTTTACAGCTTCATTATATTTGGTAATTTAACCACAGACTTATATTTTAATAAGTATGAGATTAATTTTTTAAAATGATTGGTAAAATTTGAAACTTCATTATGATCTCATAATTTCTGAGAGAAATATTAAATTCTACCATACTAACTACCTCTCCTTCTGCCCCATTTTATAAATAGCAGCCTAAGCCTCATAGTGGATTCTGGAAGGCAGCAGCTTGGTTAACATTTTATCTCTTGTATAATATAGATCCTCTTTGGAGCTGTTGCTGTAACTTTCTACACTGATAATTCCCTTTAAAAATGCTTTTATTAAGGAAAAAGGCACAGTGGAATTCTGAACAAAGGAAAAAGAGATTTGTTGGATGAATGGCTGCTACCTGTCTTTTCATCCTTTCTCAAGACATTGCTTCCTTTATTGACCAAGGGAAGGACTAAGAGGAATAACGTTTTGTGTTTCTTACATGCTAAAATGGTTTTTAATGTGAAAATCTCATTTCCAACAGGAAGCTTTGTTGATATTCCCAAGGCTGGTCCTTAGCCTTTCTCCTTCCTACAAGTTTTTAATGGCTCTATTCTTCTGACCTCTAACTGTAGTTAAGTAGCAGAGCAGTGGATGTTAATTAGAGTCTAGTTTACGTTATAGCTGAAATACTTAAAAAGATGTTAAGTGGAAGAGGAATTAGGCTTTATTGTAAATGGCAGCAGAAGGAAGAACCAGGATAAACGGGTAGCAATGGAAAGACTGCTCAATGTATGGGATAATTTTCTAATGGAACTATTCAAAATTAGGTTTAGCTGCCTTATGACCTTTCTGGGAATGCTGTATGTAGTAGCATGTTGGACTAATTGATCTGTAGTACTCTTTATATCACTGAGATTCCAGAGTCTATTAATTTATTAGATTTAATTTGTTTTATATATCCCAGACCATATAACATATATATATTTTCCTTATTTGTCTGTCAGCTGTTACCTTAAAGATTATCATCTGTATCTGATGTTCTGTAGTTTCTCTGTGATATGTTTGGGAATGGATTCATTTTTTATTTATCCTGTTCAAGATTTAGTGTATGCCTTCGATCTGATTCATGTCTTTTTTTCATCCTGAAAATTCTTTTATCACTGAAGATTTTGCCTTCTCTATTTTTCCTTCCAGTGCTCACGTTAGACCTACGTTGGATCCTCTCATTTTGTCCTTCTTTTCTCTAAACTGTTCTTAAGTATTTTCCATCTCTATCTTCTATCCGTTTGTGTATAGTCTGGATAATTTCTTTAGATAGTTTTCTAGTTCACTCCTCCTCTCTTTAGCTAATCTGCTTTTCTGTTTAACCATCTATGGCATTCTTAATTTCCATGTCTACAGCAGTACTTCTAATAATAGCAAAAAAACTAGAAACAATCCAAATGCCCATCAACATTAGAATGAAAGATATGTTTGGTATACAGTGGAATAAGATACAGTGGTAAAAACAAATGAATTTTAGCTACATGCAACAACATGAGATAAATCTCAGAAACAATGTTGAGCAGAAGCAAGAAATGGAAAAAACATAGTGTTAACCCATTTAAATAAAAATAAAATTAAACATATTATTTAGGGATATACAGACATTTGTGGTCAAGTTATAGACTAGCAAAGGAATAATGATCAAACTTCCCCTTAGAGGGGAAAGAAGTGATGGGTTAGGTTGGGGCATCCAGGAGACTTTAAAGGTAGGGATAATGTTCTTAAAAGTTTTTTTTTTTTATTAGAGAAGTTGAAGGTTTACAGAAAAATCATGCAGAAAATACAGAGTTCCCATATTATGTCCCCCCACCCCATACACAGTTTTCCCTATTCTTAACAATTTGTATTAGTATGGTACCTTTGTTACAATTGATGAAACAATGTTATTATAATTCTACTTTTCACTGTAGTCCATAGTTTATATTAGAATTCACTGTTTGTGTTTTATAGTCCTATGTGTTTTTTAAATAATTCTAGTAACATATGTACAACCTAAAAATTTCCCCTTTAGCTACATTTAAATATATAATTCAGTGCTGTTAATTACATTCATAATGTTGTGCTTCCATCACTGTCATCCATTACCAAAACCTTTCCATCATCCCAAACACAGATATACAATCTGTATCCATTAAGCATCCCCATTCCCTACCCATCCCAAACCCTGGTAACCTGTATTCTAATTTCTGACTATGAATTTTTTTATTCTAATTATTTCATATCAATGAGATCAGGCAGAATTTGCCCTTTTGTGTCTGGCTTATTTCAATCAACATGATGATTTAAGGTTCATCCATATTGTCTCATGAATCAGAACTTCATTCCTTTTCACTGCCGAATAATATCCTACTTTTGTTTATACGTTCTTCGGTTGATGGACACTTGGGTTGCTTTCATCTTTTGGCAATTGTGAATAATGCCAATATGAACATCAGTGTGCAAATATCTGAGTCTCTGCTTTCAATTCTTTTGGGTATATCCCTAGAAGTGGGATTGCCAGGTCATATGATAATTCTGTACTTAACTTTCTGAGCAACTGCCAAAATGTTTTCTACAGTGGCTGTGCCATTTTACATTGCATCAACAATGAGTTAGTGTTCCTGTTTCTCCACATTCTCTCAAACACTTATTTTCCATTTTTAAAATAAAAGTCATTCTAGTGGGTGTGAAATGGTATCTCATTGTGGTTTTGATTTGCATTTTGCTAATGCCTGGCGATGTTAAGCAAGTCTTCTGCCCATTTTCTTTTTTAACAAATCAATTTTATTTATATATATTAATAAAGCATACAATTCATCCAAAGTGTACAATCAATGGTATTTGGTAAAATCACATAGTTGTACACTCATCACTTCAATCATTATTAGAGCATTTTCATTATTTCAATAATAATAATAATAAACAAAAAAAACAAACAACAAAATTCTTCACCTCTCAATCTATGAGATATCTCTATGAGATAGCTGCTATTTCTGGCTATTCTTGCATAGTTATTTATTAGGCAGTTTTATTGAGATATATTCACATACCATACCATCTATCTAAAGTGTTTAATCGTTGGCTTTTAGTATAATCACAATTTTGTGCATTCATCATCACAAAAAATTTTAGAATTATTTCATTACTCCAAAAAGAAAAACTCCACACCCCTTACCATGCCTTCCCTAGCCCTACAAAGCCACTAGTCTAATTCCATCTTTATAAATTGATTTATGTTTACATTTTATATAAATGGAATCATACAATATGTAGTGCTTTGTGTCTGGTTTCTTTCACTTAGCATATATATATAAATTTTTTTTTACCTGCTATTAACATCTTGTAAGATTAGCATACATTTGTTCAGTTTCAAAGAAAAACAATCTTACATATGCAATATTACCCATATTCGTATTTTACATGAGGTTTCACTCTGCTATACAGTTCCCATGTTACATTTTTTAGCTTTCCTTTTAGTTATATACATAACCTTAGACTTTCCTTTTCAACCACTGTCATACCCATACAATAGCCCTGCTAGTTACAAACATTTTGCTTTACTTTCACCTTTTCTATTCATTTCCAAAGATAAACATACAACCTTTTTACCAGTTCTGGACAGGTTAACACTCAGCTTTCCATTCTCTAAACTCATTCTGTTTTCTGGTGACCCATATTCTAGTTATTAACTCCGTGAGTTTACACAATATATTTAGTTCATAGTATATGGCACAATTATGTAGAGTTTGTCCTTTTGTATCTGGCTTGCTTCACTCAACATAATGTCCTCCAGGTTCATCTATATTGTCATA
This sequence comes from Cabassous unicinctus, assembly GCA_029593785.1. Lineage (NCBI taxonomy): Eukaryota > Metazoa > Chordata > Mammalia > Cingulata > Chlamyphoridae > Cabassous > Cabassous unicinctus. The sequence continues at coordinate 7,925 of JAQZBX010028151.1, forward strand.
TGTTTCACAACTTAATTTCTTCTTAACAGTTGTGTAATATTTCATCAGTGTGCAGATGTCTGTTCGTGTCACTGCTCTCAGTTCTGGGTACCAGTCCTTTACATTCTTGGTTAAATTTATTCCTAGATATTTGATCCTTTTAGTTGCTATTGTAAATGGAATTTTTTTCTAGATTTCCTCTTCAGGTTGTTCATTACTAGAGTATAGAATAGAAACACAACTGATTTTTGCATGTTGATCTTGTTCCCCACTCTTTGCTGAATTTGTTTTATTAGCTGTAGCAGCTTTGTTGTGGGACCATTATTCCTTTTACCATACATAGATTTTTCAAATCTCTTTTGTACCTACTCAGTGATAATAAAAACATTTTAAAGACCTAAAACATATTTTAAGTAGAATGTACTTTAAGATAAACAAATACAACTATAACCAAATTATCAGCACTGGTTATCTTCTTTGAAGTAATAAATTCACAGTTCGAAATTAACTGTTCAAGTAATTATAGAATTTTCATTTGTTTTGTTCATAGCAGTTTTTTTTTTTTAAAGCTTGAAGTTTTGTAATTTTGTTTTTAGATACTAATATGATACATATCACTCTTATGATTGTTTATAATAGAAAATATTACATAGAAATACTGCACTTAAAAGCAGTTTAAAAATTAAAGTTCAGTTCTCAAACAAATCTCTCCTATATATTTACATCCTTACTTAGAAGCCCATGGTGACATTTAAGCCCTCTGCTGTTTCTTTCAAGTGATTGACATGACAGGAGTCTGTGGAGTTAGCTATGTGATTATGTAAAGCTTGGGGTTACTGTAGGTTATTCTTTGAAAATAGGACTTCAAGCAAAGCGTCTTGTATTCCTTTTGCAGAAATGTTGCTGCAGTGCTGCTGAGAGGGCCAGAGATACAAGGATTTGGGACATACTTTGAACCTTTATGCTGTCTGGCATTGACCTCATTTCATTATTAATAAAGAAGAAGCAAGAGCTTAGGATGTATTAACACCAACTCATTAATGTACTAACTGGACAATTTCTGGAAACAATTCTACATTATAAACAAGTGGATTGGGACAAAATAAAATAATTTCATGTTTTACTCAGCTTATAATATGACTCGATGGAGGAAAATTTGATAAGCATGAGGGAAGACCATTCTTTTCATGTTCGTTACAGGTAAGACTATTGCTTTTTTAATAGGTGATTTTTAATTCTTATCTAAGCATGTATTTAACTCTGGCCATTTCAGATTTAGATTTGAAAATATTCAAAATATCCTAGTCATGATTAGTATCTCCTATAAACTGTTTTCTTTTAGTTGTGATTGTTAAAATTTTCTGTACCCTATCTACATGAAAATGGTAGTAGAGACCAATTATATATTTTGATTTGTTAATGTTCTCTGGAACAGTTTTTGTGAGTACTTCCTTTATATTTTGTAACTTCTTGAAACTTTTTGTAACACTCTAATGCAAATGTTAAAAGGAATATTATTTCAAAATCATTGGGGGTAAAAGGATGGAGTTTTAAAATGTGGTCAGCCGAATGCCCTAACTTCTGTTATAATTTTTAAGTGGTGGTCTTTATAATGAGCCCTTTAAAGAAATAGATGTTAAATCAACTTTGAATGGGTATAGATACTTTCTAAACATAAAAAACCAACAGCTAATTTAATGTTTCGTGATAAAATATATTTTTTTCCAATGGCTCTACAATTTTATGTGGCTTTGAATAGGAGCTTAAAGACAACCCTGAATTACAACTTAGTCTGGCTTACATAGTAAAGAATTTAAAGGCAAAATTTAACTTGCTACTATATTTTGTCACACTGACTTTTAAAAACATCCAACCTTATGGATTATCTATAAAATGTGAGAAGTGTTCAACATTCTTTATTTGGTATCATACATAAACCATACCAAAATGCCTTTTGTTGATTGAAAGGCAACATTTCAGATACAAGGAATTTTAATTAGATTGGCACAGTTAAGACCAAAAACGTAAAGTGGACATAGCTACCTTATTTTCATCACCTGCCTTTAAACAGGCTGATGAACACTAATTGAAACACAGGTGAGTCTTGCTCTATGAGACAGTGAAGGGATTTCCCTAGTATTTACATATATTCATAAAACCAGTTATATAAATCTAAATATAAAACCAATCTCTTATAAGTTGTGAATTGGCATTCACTATCTTTGTGAAAAGTTGAACACTACAAATTCAACCTAGCTTTGAGTCCAGTTATATCTTTAGAAGCGGGAAACAGTGATAGCACTTGCTGAACCAGAATTAACTATCAAAATTCAAAAAGCTTAATCATATTCATTTAACTATAAGTCAATCTTATTTAACTCAGGACTGTCCAACAAAAATATCCTATCAACCATTCATGATCTGAATTCTGGTGTATGAGATCCATTTAAATATGGCACATGTAAAAAAAGTCCCAAGACATTTTTGTTTTGTAATAAATAATTCAGTGCCCAACTATTACTCATTAGTAGCGTTTTTGAGATAAGCTGTCAAGTCTACCCTTTCTGACTTCTTAATGCCAGCAAAGATCATTTTTGTTCCAGGGATGTACTTCTTGGGATTTTCCAAATACCCCATCAGTGTCTCTCTCCCCAAGTGATGCCTTTGTTTTTGTTGGCATCTATGTAAGAAATCCAGGGCCTGACCTGACTTCCGCCCAGAGACCATGCAGATTTGACCCAGTCTTGTGCTTGCCTCCCTTTTCCACGATGTGGCACTGAGCACACTTCTGAACAAAAATCTTGCCCTTCTCAACATCACTCATTTTGAATTCGCTCTCTTGTCGCACACTACACAAAAGCACCTGCTCAGAAGCCAGATATCCCGTGCTCTTGTGATAAAATATTAATGACATTTCTGATAAAAATTAGCAACAAAGCAGGGATGTCTGCATCACCATTATTATTTAATACTTGTTCTGGGCAGTGTACTAAACCGTAAAATAAATACAAGCATAAATATTGGAATGGGACACAATTATTTAGTAAGGTGATTAGATACTAATAGATTCTTTATCAAAAAATAAATTACAAGTTAATAAATAAATATTAAAACTTTATAGCAATGAATAGAATTCAAAATTTCTAATGAATGAAGTTGTTTGCTACAAAATCTGACATGTCTTAACACATGTTTAGGAAATGGTAAGGAGATTTTTCATCCTGTGGAGTAAATGTTCATGTCAAGGCATGGTGCCAAGGAAGTTTATATAGGTAAGGTGATGGCATTTCTATTCCAAACTTAAAAGTTTCAAATAAAAGAGAAGACATTCAACATAATTAAAATGAGGTTTTAATATATGAAATGTATTTAAACATTTCATCCCTTTAGAACATATTTCATAAATTAACAGCCCTTTAGAACATATTTCTAAATACCTGGGATTTATTGTATATATTCTGTATCCAGCATGAAGTCCTGCCAGTTTTTCCTCCTACTTTCTCAGGTCCGTTTTCTCATGTGAATGCTCCCATCATCATCCCTCCAGACTGCTGCTGTAGCTTCTTCACTACCTCCATTCTTCATTGTTATCCTCTTGAAACCCACCTTTTAAATTTGCCTCTTGAGGGCTCAGCCTAAAATAGAGCTAACCATGTAATTTCTACTTAATGCCTCACAGTGGCTCCTAGTCCCCTGTAGGCAGAGCCAAGCTTAAAATAGCACATAAAAGCTTCCATTATCTGGCCTCTACCTGTTGCTCCATTCTCTCTTTCTGCCAGACCTCACCTTGCACTTTGAGCACAGGCTCCCTGCACGTGTCACGTTGTTTCATGTCTCAGTGCTTTTGCGCATGGTTCGCCCATTGCCTTGAATGCCCTTCCTACTTTCTTTGTTTAGTTCATTTCAATATTTAAGATTCAGCTCAGAGATGATCACTTCCTGGAAACCATTTCTAAACTCCATAGTTTGGCTGCGTACCCCTCTCCCCACCACCTGTGCTCACATAGTGTCCTATACATATCTCTTTCTTAGCACCTAACTTAGTAAAATTCAAAGTATCTGTTTATATAGCTGTCTCTTCCTCCCTTGCCTCCCCGTTCTGTGACCATTGGCTCCTTTTTTAGGGCAGCCGTAATGCCTAGCCTGCCTGGCACATAGCCCATATTTGATAAAATGTCTGTTGAGCTTCATTGCACAGATATAACTATCAAATGAACTTAATAAGATATTTATCTTCTCATTTTGAAGAGTGGTATGCTTCCTCATACTGTAAGAGCAGTTAAAGAGGACTGAATTGTACCTGTGCCTATAGGAGGATCTTAGATTTGTCCTTTTTCCATGACACGGCGCAGATCAAACATGGTTAGGCATTGTTATAGGACTTCACCAAGGGAAACTTAAAAATTCTGTAACTGTCTTTTAAGGATATGCCAAATAAATCCCTGGCTTCATCAGCGCTCTAAGATCAGAATTCTGTATATTGACTGGATTGTTGTATAATTGGGATAAATGTTTGTAATCCTTTATGTTAGGAGGCCTAATATAAATTACTCTTCTACTCTGGTAAATATTTAGCATATAATGTTTTAATCATCTGGTCTTTTAATACGGGAGGTTCTTATCTACTCCTAGAGGAGTTTCTGTGCCACAGTGAGTTTGTAATTTTGAAATGGAATATTTTCTTTGGATACTAAGGAACTTTCTGAGGGATTTTAGAATGCTTTGTAAAATATTTTGCACTATCTGGGATAATATAATAAAATATACTTCCCTATTTGGGAAGGTAGAGAAAAATGTTAACTGATGGTAAAATGGAGTTAATTTCTAAAGCTCCTTAAAAATTAGATGATTGATTTTAAGGAATTGTTAATATTTTAAATGTGATAATGGTATAGTGATTATATATATATTTTTTTTTTTTTGAAAAATATTCCTTTTAGAGCTACACACTGAAATATTTACAAATGAAATCATATGCTCAATGGAATGTGCTTCAAAATATTTTGAGTCGGGGGAGTGAGGGGAGAGTAGAGAAGACACGTATTGATAATATATCATATATATTGGTAGTTTTTGAAGTTGGGGGATGAATTCATTAATAATAGTTTCTCTACTTCTACATTTCTTTGGAAAATGTACTTATTCATACTTGTTACTATGAACAGTAAACATTTCAATATTTTATGTATTGTAAAAATTAGACTATTTAACATAAGTTGTTAAGGAATACAATTTTGTTGAGTTCTTTCATTTGGTAGATAGTTATAGGTATTAATAATCTTTCCTGAAGAATAGTTTGAGGTGATTGAAGTGGTGAAAAGAGCTCTGGATCTGGAGAACAGAGACAGGATTTCACTTCTCGGCTCTGCCATTATGTGACCTTCAGCAGGTCATTTGACCTATCTGAGCACCAGTTTCCTCTTCTGTAATAATACCTACCTCAGAGAGTTGTTTTGAGAATTAAATTTGACCTATGTTAAAATCACTTAAAATTAAGTTACCAAACAGATTTTAAATCAAGATAATTTTGTGCTACTTTTTCTTTTACAAAATAATCTAGAAGAACTGGATGTATGTTATAAATTAGATGGACAAAAATAATTTATTGTTTCTAGGACTGGTGATTAAAAAGGTCCAAGCCCAAGTAGGACACATAGAAGGCAGAGCGAGGGTCTGTAACAATAGATTCCACACCGTGGAAGATGGAGAGCAGTCTCTTGTTTCGAACCTTCAGCCCTGAATCTGCTCATCTGTTTGTAAATAATATGTAAGCTCTTTGAGGGGAGAGTCTGGTTTGGAGATAATAAGTATTATTAAATCTTTTCAAGTGGTCCACAGTCAAGTCCTCTTTTTCTTTCACTGATAAACACAAGAAACCAAAATTAAGGAGGTAAAAAAATAGTAAAGGTCAAAATCTAGTGTGGAAGAAAAGTTGAAAAAATAAATTTACATGGCATGAGTTGGTGCAGAAAATGAGGAAAATGTTCAAACTATTATTAGCAAAAATGAAAACGTTTCAGTAAAGGATAGTAGTATGCCACGTTATTAGAAAAGCACGTTCCTTGATTATACAACTAGACAGGCAGGCCATTAGGGAGAATAAAAGAAATGGTGTATGTGGGATGTATTTTAAAGGAGATGTATTCCCTGTTTGTCTTCTAAGTTGGGGTATGTTCTTTGTTTTCAAGCCAGCTGGTAAACAAATGAAGTAATTCTATTCTCTCATAGAGACAGAGAGGATATGAAATTACTTTCTCTGTTTCTATTTAATGACCTTCTAAAAAATTTATAAACCTGCCCTGACTAGCTACTAACAATTTTCCTATTACATATATTTGATTGAGGTATCACAAATACTGGTTTCTTTTCTAAGAAAATATACCAGAGCCATAATATATCTCAGAATTAATCATGAACTAGAGAGTTTTGGACTTTATTTTGGGCATTAGTTGCTGAAATAACTTTTCTAAAGTAGTTTCTCCTAGAGTACTATCCCACTTACTCTCTGACTTGGAGAACAGCCATGGGGCCATCAGGGTTCCAGTTTGCTGGCCCTATTTCTAATGAGATTTATGTAAAATGCCTTTTAAAAGATGTGTACCTCTTGTGACATAATTTAGTCTATAGCTAAATTTTGTTGGATATAACATAATTTGGTTTGATGGTTTCAGTATAATGTATAAATTTATCTTATTTTTTTAATGTATAAATTTAAATCCATTAGGTCACAGATTTGTGGTGAAGATATTTAATTGAAGATGATGCTTTTCTCCATTACATGAATACAGGCAATCGCTCTTACAAACTTTCAGTTTTTAAATGTCTTATATACGAATGACCAGCTCTGCCTTATCCCTAACCTCCCGGCCAGCAGCCCAGTTGTCCTGAACTGATGGTGCTGCAGTGTGTGGCTGTTTCTATTCCTTTCCCTGAGGGAAGTCATGTACCATCATTAGGATTCCATTGTATGGTAGCATGTACTTTTTTAAAACTGATACTCGATTGATGGACATTTAAGTTGTTTGTAGTTTTTTGCTGCTGTGAACATCTTTTACTTCTTTCTTTTTGAACTTGTATAAGTTTATACTTAGGATCAATTCCTAGCAGTGAAATTTGCTACATGTATAATGTTTTTATAAAATTGGAATAATCCTTAAGTTTTAAAAATTTTAATAGAAAAACTTATGTATTTTATATATATAAACATACCATCCATCTTTTTTCCTTAGAATTCTTAGAAGTTCATTGCTTTCACTAATTCAATTATGTCATTAAGCAAATTAACCCTTTAAAAAATTCCCATTTTAACCTATCATTTATTTTCTTGTCACACACAGAATGTGCCATAATCTGATAACATCTTAAACAGAGATACTGTAATTTTTTTCTTTTATGAAATTTCTCATTTTCAAAAATACAGTTCTAAAAGTAGTTTTTACTTGTGTAAGACAGAAATAGGCTTTATTCATTGTGAAATGACATATAAAGTAATATAGCAATTTTAGGTTCTGATTTAACTTATATTTCCACATACTTTAGATCTTTCCTCATTTATCTAGTTGGTCTAATTTTGAAGTAAAATGTTAAATATAAGTTTACTTGCATTATTTGGCATAGACCCATAAGGTAAAGCTGAAATCACTAGTCTAACTGTGACAGAGTAGAAGTCTGCTTTGAACCTTTGAATTAGCAATTGGCTTTGTTAATCTTACTTAGTCCAGAGCTTTTAGCTTCATCAGATTTATTTTCCACTTTTACAATTCCATTTTAATTTATGGCTGTAAGGAACCATGGCATTTTATAGACTGAAAGACAGCACCTAAAGAAACATGTCAGCTAACCTACTACTAGATACACGATAGTGTAAACATATTGGTAGCAGAACATTGTGAACATAATTAAGAGCACTGAATTACATATTTGAATGTGGTTAAAAGGGGGAAATTTTAGGTTGTATATATGTTAGAATAAAATTTAAAAAAAAACACAGGACTGTAAAATATAAACAGTGAACCCTGTTGTAAAAGGTGGACTATAGTTAATAGTACAATTATAAAAATGTTCTTTCCTGAATTGTAACAAATGTACCACACTAATACAAGGTGTTAGTCATAGAGTGATATATGGAAACTCTGTATTTTATGTATGATTTTTCTGTAAACTTCTAATTTCTCTAATAAAGGTACAATCATATTTGAATTAATTTAGAGCAAGTGGTGATTCAATTGACATTTCCTGTTAAAGCAGTAATTCTCAATCTTAGCTTGTACATTAGAATTACATAAAAAATTACCAATAGCCTCACTTCACCCCCCTGAGAGTAGGGACCCAGCATTGGGAATTTTTAAAAAGTATTCCCCGTGAATTCTGCTATTGTTTAGCCAGGTTTGAGAACGATTGCTCTATTAGAGTCACTCAGAACTAACTCTAGTACGGAATAATTTAGTGCTGCTCCCAAAATTAAAATTCTTGATGAGCTAAATCAGAATTTTTCAAAGGGTGATATGTTACTACTGGTGGTACATAAGCTAATTAACAAGTTAAAGATATGCCAATTTAAAGGCAGTTTACCAAATTATTTAGATACACTAAGCAAATAATTGAGTACTACATAGACATGACAAATCATGAAGATGTTTGAGAAGAAACAGAATGGCATCTTCAGTAATACGGCACTTACTAATGCCTAGTATTGGAACCTCAAGTATCAGGTGTATTTTTTTTTCCCCAGATATATTCACAGTGACTCAATTCTGGCTTTTACAATTCAGGCACAGACTTTGAGAATTAGAATTTCTGAAAATCTTTAAATGATTGCTTTCTGAGTTAGAGTTTCTTGACACTTAGTTTTCTTACGAAAGTGTGCCTTGTAGATCAAGATATTTTGCTCTTCTCTTTTTCTAAGGTAGAGGTGGCCATGCAGTGGAAAGAAGAGGAAGAAATGTGTGTTTGTGTGTGTGAGAGAGAGAGAGGGAGAGGGGGAGAGAGAGAGACACAGATGGGTGGATGAATGGTGGGAAGGATTGATGGACAGGTGAGTAGATTACTCGGATAAAGAGAGCTTTAATCACAGGGCCTCATCTTCCCAGGCACCCCTCATTTTCCCCAAACTCTCAACTCTGCTACAACTCAGGAAAATTAAGGAAACGCTGCTTTAAAATAAAGTGGTTTGCTCTGGGTGGGCCAATTAAAATAAGCCCCATGTAAAGATATTTAGCTATCCTATGTAACAGACCTCTGAGGCTCAGCGAAATTTGAATAAACAAATTAGCTTTTGTTACAAATAATTACTTGATGTTTTGTTATTAATAATGCATATATACTTCAATTCAAGAGGCAGCTATTGTGAGCAAGCATGTGAGCAAGCATTATTTCACATTTAAATTATATTCCTGGAAGTTAAAAAACTGGGATGCAGTTATTATGTAGTAAATGTCTGTGCTATATATTTTGTAGAATGGAAGCTTCTTGCCTAGAACTGGCCTTGGAAGGGGAGCGTCTGTGTAAATCAGGAGACTGTCGTGCTGGTGTGTCATTCTTTGAAGCTGCAGTTCAAGTTGGAACTGAAGACCTGAAAACACTGAGTGCTATTTATAGCCAGTTGGGCAATGCTTACTTCTACTTGCATGATTATGCAAAAGCATTAGAATACCATCATCATGATTTAACTCTTGCAAGGTAATTTAATACTCTTCCTCCCTAACTTAATTACCTTTTAAGATCAACTTAATACATTTAATGAGTTCTCGCTCAGAATATCACTTTTTAAAAACTCATCATTAGGCTGAACAGAGTTTAATTAAATGAATGAACATTAATGAAATGATCCTAGAGTTTAATTAAATAAGTGAAAATTAAATTTCAATACAAAAATGTCAGCTTAAATTTTTATTTAAAGTAGACTTCAAAGCTAATGGGTTTTTCTTGCCTTAAGCATGTCAGTTATCCTCTAGGAAAACTGGCTTTAGCTGCATTATATTTTACTAGCATCTGCTTTTTTTTTTTCTTTCCTTAGGACAATTGGAGACCAATTGGGGGAAGCCAAAGCTAGTGGTAACCTTGGAAACACTTTAAAAGTTCTGGGGAATTTTGAGGAAGCTATAGTTTGTTGTCAACGACACCTAGATATTTCCAGAGAGCTTAATGACAAGGTAACAAGTAAATATTAGAGGGTAGGCCAAATATTTTCATTGTACTTGCTTGGTGTTTTAATAATATTAAGTTATTTTATAGATTATTTAAAGTTAATGACAAAGAAAATATTCATAGAAAGAAGAAAACATAAAAAAATTTATGTATAGAAAAAAAGGAAATAGAAGTCCTTTCATAAGTGATCATTTGGATTGAAGTGATGAATGCACAACTATGTGATTATACCAAATGCCATTGATTGTACACTTTGGATGAATTGTATGCTTTATTAATATGTATCAATAAAATTGATTTGTTAGAGAAAATTTATACTCTAAAAAAAAGTGATCATTTGGTTCTGTATAGATGGCCAATTAAAAAAGTTCTTTCTCTTGACCATTATATCAAGGATATTACAAATATATGTGATAAGCATTCTAATAACTGGCCTCTGATTTCAAAACATAAACTGTGGATGTCCACATTTAGGTGGGAGAAGCAAGAGCACTTTACAATCTTGGAAATGTGTTTCATGCCAAAGGGAAAAGTCTTGGCTTCCCAGGTCCTCCAGATGCAGGAGAATTTCCAGAAGAAGTAAGAAGTGCTCTTCAGGCAGCTGTGGATTATTATGAGTGAGTAGCACTGATGTAGTCATGCAGGCCCACCTTAGTTGTGGCTCTACTATACTGTCTTTATCCAGGAGTAACTTTTTAAGTTTAGCAAAGGTTTTTAAGTTATGGGTTAGCAAATAAAAACAAACTATCAAATCAGTTGCTAAAATGTTACAATGTTGTTTCTGAAAAAAATCTCCTCAGGAAAGCTTTCATTTAAACTGCAGACCAGTGCCACTTAGTGGCTAAAACAAGAATTATCAATGGTTAGTCTAAGTTATTTGGAATTCATTTAGTCTCTTACCCATAGAATTAAAGATTAAATCTGTCCTTGAATCTGGGCAGAAACCTACCTGAATGGTTCAATAAAGTGTTCTCAGCTATTTCCTATAATCACTCTCCATCATTTGTGCATCTTTAAAATGTGGTACGTTATGGCTGTAAGCATATTTTAATTTTTTTCTGATGAAAAAGAATTAGATTTGTAAATCAGATAAATCATTTTTCCACACTTATTTTTTCACAACTTTTTGTTGTCCCTTAGGGAAAACTTATCACTAGTCACTGCTTTGGGTGACCGAGCAGCTCAAGGACGTGCCTTTGGAAATCTTGGAAACACACATTATCTCCTTGGCAACTTCAGGGATGCAGTTATAGCTCATGAACAGGTAAAATGAAAAGCCTGGGAGCTAGATCATTTTCTCCAATAGAGTTTTGAACAATGATTAGATTATTCTTCAGTTTGTTTCTATTACAGCTGTATCTAATTAGAATTTTCTGTTTCAGCGTCTCCTTATTGCAAAAGAATTTGGAGATAAAGCGGCTGAAAGAAGAGCATATAGCAACCTTGGAAATGCATATATATTTCTTGGTGAATTTGAAACTGCCTCTGATTACTACAAGTTAGTCAAATATTTCTGTAGATAATGTAAATTGCCTAGTTATGCAAGTCTATTACATCATAGGCTCTGGGTTTAAAACCTGGTTTTGCTGCACACCAGCAGCAGAACCTTGGACTTTCAAGCTGCAGTTTCCTCATCTGTAATGTAAGATATTAATATGTTGCTTTGGGGACAGTTGTGAGGATTAATGAAAGAATATATTTAAGCATTTACTTAGCACAGTACCTGGCACACAGTGCTCAATATATATTGTAGCTGAGATGTAGTAGCAGTATAGACCCCTTTTAAAGTCTTTTCAACCTATTGGGCATGTGTGGTGTGTATATGTGTATATATATGCTTTTATCTCCCAGTTATAGGTTTGAAAAGAGGTCAAAAGAAAACCTGATTATAAAAAATATGCCCTCGTTTACACCAGTGATCACTGAATTTTTACCCACCATCCCACCTTCTTATTGAAGAGTACCCCTCCCACTCTCTTTCTGCCCAGCTTGGACTCTAACTGTAAGCTGAGGCCTCACTCACTTACCTGAGGCATTGGCAATCCCAACTTCTTCTGTGGCAGGGCCTTTCTAGTCTATCAGTAGGATTGAAACAGATGTGATAGCCAAGATTAGACTATTTCAGGTTGCCTCATCAGTGTTTTATAGATTATTTGGAGTTTTCCCAAATTAGTGGGGATAACAGGCCCATAAAAATCTCATGCAGAAGCCACTTTGACTAAACCACAGTGATTGATTTGTGTTTTATTCTTAAAGAATACACTTTGAGAGAGTTCTGGATAGTTGTCATATATTTTTTTTTAATGTAAAATTGCTTTGGGTCCATCTGTAAAATAGAATGTCATCCCACCCTGCTTTAAACATCCACTGATGGTTAATATTTGTTGGTTGATTAGTTAGCCATGAAATAGTCTCCCAAATTAAAAAAAAAACAACACTATATAAGGAGTGTGTGTGTGTATATATATATATTATTATGTATTTAAATATAGATGTTTCTTATATTTTAAAGTCAAAAGACATAGAAAAGTCTTAATTATTAAATGGATTAAATACTGAAAAGTACAATTATAAAGTGAATGGTGACTGTTGACTAAAGAAGGTTGAGTATAAAGTCATGAAACTTACTTTTTCCCCCTTCCTTTCTCTCCTCTTTCCACCCTCCTCCCCCAGTGAATAGACTTAGAACTTAGAGCTTTACATATATTCCAAAAATATTGGTTAGAAATATTTGGAATTCTTTTCAGTACCATACAAGAAGACTGTCTCACCTAATATAGAGCATATCCTTCAGGATACAAAATAGTAGTTTGAGAAACATACTTTAGTCATTGAATTTGGTTCCAGAAAGATTTCTGACCATTTACAAATCTACCATACCTTCAGAGAGTCATGGCATTCCAGAAAGGGTCATGCCACAGGATCTGAAGGCAATTCCAAAAATCTTCCAAAAATGTTTGGGAGGGCAAGCATGTTAGAATAAGTATACAGGGGGCGGATGTGGCTCATATGGTTGGGCGTCCGTCTCCCATATGGAGGGACTTGGATTCGATCCCCGGGACCTCCCGGTAAAAATAAAAAAGAAAAATATAGAAGGCGCTCGGGCCACCAGGCCCTGGGTGCGGGTGTGCCTTCAGGCCCTGCAAGTGGGTGAGTCCCCCAGACCCCGTGCATGGGTGAGCTGCCAGGCCCTGTGCGTGGGTGTGCCGCCAGGCCCCGCCAAGCCACGCAGCAAGATGACGACGTAACAGGAGAGTGATACGAAGGAGAGCCAAGACAAGACACGCCAAAAAACCAGGAACTAAGGTGGTGCAGGCGGTAGGATGCCTCTCTCCCACATCGAAGGTTTCCAGGATCGAATCCTGGTGAAGAAAGGAGGAGGATGAGAAGAGAGGGCAGGAAACAGACACAGAATTGCCCAGTGAATGGACACAACAACAGCAAAAATGGGATGGGAAGGGGGTGGTAAAAATGGATAAAAGTAAATAAATAAATAAATAAATCCTTGAAAAAAAAAAAAAAAAGAATTTTGCAGCTTCCCAAGGTGACTGCTCTGAAGGTATCATCATTAAATATGCAGTGTCAGGTTTGTTTGCTTAAAAAAAACAACCTGCCACATTACCATATAGTTATAAATTATATGAAGTGTTATACTATTTGGCAGAAATTATGAGAAAGAGTCATATAAATATATTGGCTCCAAAAGCACCTGTAGATTTAAGCACTGATAACAACTACAGCAATATTTTACATTTAACAGCATCTACTCTGAGCAGGATGCTATTTTAAGTGTTTTATATATACTAATTCATTTAATCCTCACAAAAACCTTGTGAGGTATTTTCCCCATTTTACAGACAAGGAAGCTGATACACAGAGAGGTGGAGAGACTTGCCCCAGAACACATAGATAGTAACTGGCAAGTTGGGATTTGAACCCAATCTAGTTCTTTTCTACTACTGCAGCAGTTTCTCATTGATATTGCCACATGTGTAAGGTAGAATTTGGTTAATGTTTAATTGAATTGTTCAGTTTGTTCATGAATGGGTGACATATAAGAATTTGAACTAAGTATTTTAAATGTTGGCAAAACGTTAGGAAAGCAGTATGATTGAAAAGAGAGGTTATGTGGACAAAAGTTTCTTACTTTAAGTGATCGCTAATACAATTTGGGCACTTTATTTTTTAATGTTAAACATACTATGTTAATCTTTAGATGCACTTGATCTCATTTTATCCTGTGAATTATTAGGCCTTTCATATTCTAAAAGTCTGAATTTGTTTTTTGTGTTTCAAATATGTGTTTTCATTTAGTCTAAAAGTATTAAGGTACAGTATATTATGCTCTAAGACACCTTTACTTTAAAGGTAGCAGAAAGGGAAAGTGAGAGTTTTATTTTATGATTATTACAGCCAAAAATAAAAGTGAAAGTTATTTTAGAATTAATTTCTTCCTTCAGGAAGACACTACTTTTGGCTCGACAGCTTAAAGACAGAGCTGTAGAAGCACAGTCTTGTTACAGTCTCGGAAACACATGTACTTTACTTCAAGACTATGAAAAGGCCATTGATTATCATCTGAAGCACCTATCAATTGCTCAAGAGCTAAATGATCGGTAAATTATAACCTTTTCACTATAGTTTTAGCAAAATATAGATACATTATTAGTCCCTAGAGATTTTCCTTTGTTTCTTTTTAATTGAAGTTTCTTTTCCTTTCGTTTCCTTTGTTTATTTTTAATCACTTTTTAAGGAATTTCCTCTGTTCAGTAACATCCTTTGTATATTATTTTTTGAAGGGCTCATATGTGATAGAGTACTACACTGGTTCTGAGTGTCATTGACCCAAGATCAGAGAATAAGTTACAAACTCAGCTGTGTCCAAGGGTCCTTCTGACTAGATCTGAGTGGGAATTGTGATGAACTTAGAGATAATGCCCAATGTATGGGGACAACTGCTATTCAAACCCTGCTAATGGGAATGAGAGACCATTATGACAAAATCATCCCCTTTTTTTTTTTTTTCAAGAAAAGCTGGAAATCCTGACTTTTATATGAAATCTTACAAATTTAAATGTTGATAGCTAATTCGATTGTTTTCTGAATTGTATGAAATAACAGCACGTCTGGGCAGGCCTTTAGTCTATGATGTTTGCTTTAGGGAGACAGATTTTTACCTTAGTGCAAGAAAGAATTCTTTGTTCAGAAATGAAGTATGCTACCTCATAACTTCATTCACTTACTTTCTCTCTCTCCCTGATGGTGTTCAAACTTAGACTGAATGATTACTTGGAAGGGTTGTCATAGAAAGAAAATGGGATTGTTGGTCTAAGAAAACCTATTCCTGAGATTTTATAATACATTGCATTTTTGAAAGAATGTTTTCCACGTTTAAATACTTGACTCTGAGTTCAGTATTATCTGGGTATTTTAGTATGCATCAAGATAGGATAGTTTTTCTATGAAAGATTAAATCCAAAGCGTTGTTTATTTAAATCTTTAATTATCTGCTAGGTAGCTTTTATTCTGCACATAGATCTCTTTCCAGATAACTGCATGGTAGCTTTAAATTATGTTGTAGAATCGGTGAAGGAAGAGCATGTTGGAGCTTAGGAAATGCATACACAGCACTAGGAAATCATGATCAAGCAATGCATTTTGCTGAAAAGCACTTGGAAATTTCAAGAGAGGTATGAAACTAAGAAATTGCTATCTGTGCTTTTATCACTTACAAAGTGTGGCGGGAACACCCTGTTATTTCTGCTGATTGCTCCTATATGGCTGAATAATTTGATTACATATTCTCTCTGCATAAGAACTATACAAAGCATTTTGAAATATAGATCAGGGAAATGTTTGCATTGGCTTTGATGTAGGAAGACAGGAAGGTAAGGTTGGGCATGGCATAATGGACAGACATTACTAAAGAAGCCTCTTCCCTATCCCCATCCCTTACATGGGGAAGTAGCATGGAAAAGAAGGGGAAATATGATTTTTAGAACCAAGGACTGGTTCCTGTTACATTTATGCCACTTGCTGGCTATCTGAACCTCATTTTTCTCATCTCTAAAATGGACACAATAACTACCTTGCAAATTGTTATAAGGATCAGAGATAATGTATATGAAAGTGCCTAGCATGATGCATAGTGCTGGCTTAATAAATGTTCATTATGATATAGAAATAAAATATTCTAAGGAAATTTCATTCATGTGATCCTAAATGAGTGTGTCATGGGATAGCCTAGGTTATTGTTTAATCCTAGAGAATAAGAGCAATCCAATATTTTGAGTTAAAGAATTGATAGAAAGTAATTAACTGCCATAATGCCATATTTTAGAAACTTCCCTTTGCTTTCTATATTCTTTAAAAAAAAAAAAAAAAAAAAAGATGTTAGTGAGAAAACTCATTTTATTCATAGTCCCATAACCCTAATCTAACTATTTTCATTTCTCTATAGTTTCTTCCAATCTTAGGCTCACAGTATTTTCAAATAATCTTCACAATTCTTTGTGTTTAAATACTATTCTAAAATATAAATGCTTGTGGTTGTAGGTTGGGGATAGAAGTGGTGAACTAACAGCACGACTGAATCTCTCAGATCTTCAAATGGTTCTTGGTCTGAGCTACAGCACAAATCATTCCGTAATGTCTGAAAATAGTGAAATTGATAACAGTTTGTATGGTAAGTGATAGGTTTTCTAAAACCCAAATTCTTTATCCTCAAGATTTGAATTTAAATTATCACGCATGCTTACCATATTCAGAGAGAATGTATAACAGGAAGTTCAACTTTTTATACCTTTTTTATTTTATACAGTCCTGTTAATTTATACATATAGAATATAGTATTTTATAGCTTTTATTATGAACTTAGGAATGGTGAAGGTATAATTATTTTCTTTTGTAAATACATTTAAATTCTGTTTCTCTAGACTCATAAAGAGATTTATAAATGTGAAGATGCCCAAATTAAAGCTTCAGGTTATTTTGGTTAACATTTTTCTTTCAAATGGTTTTACACAGTTGATTTTTGTTTAGCTTTTTTCCCCATTTCTTTTTCTAAGGTGAAATCTCTTAGGATTGTTTTCTTTCTTTTCATTCAGAAAGTCCAGGAAACTTTCTTTAGGTGTTAATTTGGTTTCATGTTACTACTGGAAAAAACATCCTATCATGTCTTTAAGTGATGTTTCTGTTCTTTTGATGTAAAGAAATAAAAAGGGAGAAGATTAGAATCACATTTTTTTGGATACCATTTATATGTGGCTCTGTGTGAGATTCATTTTAAAGATCTGGTCCGTAAGCTTAAGAAATTCTCTGTCCCAAAAAATTAATGACCCAGACAAATATTTTGAACTTGAACATCAGTGAGAAATCTGCCTATTATCTTTTCAATTTCCTTCTTTAAACCCATATAAAGAAAAGGAAGAAGTAAAAGAAATTAGTGACTAGATATCTGAATAAGCCTTTGAAAGAAGATTAACTGAAAAATTCTGAAGTGTGAAATGTATTCTAAATTGTGACTATGTACTTTGCAACTGAGTAATGGGCTAAAAAGTTTTCATTTTAATTTTCAAATAAGTTATACTGTAAGATCTCCCATCTTTTAAAAAACCTGTCACTTGTCCTCATGGACCCCTCTAGGTATAGACCCATTTCTTTGTTCCCCTTTATATTAAAAAAAAAACTCAAGAAGATAGCAGTGCTCGCTCTCTTAACTTCCTCACCCCCCATTCTCTCAGCGCTCCACTGGGGATTTGTCCCCACCATGTCACTGAAACCACTTTTCAAGATTACTAGTGACCTCAATTTTGCTAAATACATTGGTCAGTTTTCAGATGTCATCTTACTTGATTTCCCAGCAAAATTTTCTACAGTTGATCATTCCCTTCTTGAAATACTTTCTTCATTTGGCCTCCAGAATACCCCACTTTCCTGGTTGGTCTCCACCCACTGGCTATTCTCAGTCTTCTTTGCTCTCTCTTCTCTCCCTCCTCTTTCCATCCTCTAAATTTATAGTGCCCAGGGTTCAGTCCTTGGACCTCTTGCCCACGCTTTCCTATTTTCCATCCATCTATTCCTCCACTTTGATTTTATCCTTACCTTTTTCCTCTTATTCTACTGTCCAGTGGAACTTTCTGTGATAATGGAAATGTTCTATATCTGTGCTGTCCAATACAATAGCCAGTACCACAAGTGGCTGTTGAACACTTAAAATGTAGCTAATGCAAAAGAGAAACTAAATTTTTATTATTACTTAATTTTAATTAATTCACTTAAATTTAAGAAGCCACATGTGGCTAGTGGCTACTTTATTGGACAGCACAGCACTAGATAATCTCATCCAGTTGCTTGGCTTTTATATCATCAATATTCTGATGATTTTCAAATTCCTATTCCTAGCCATGATTTCTCTCTTGAGTTTCAAACGCATACATTTAACTGTCCATTTCCCTTGCATATCTAATTGGCACCTAAAAGTTATGTCCAAAATGGAACTCTTTGGTGTTTTTCCCCAAATAAGTTCCTCCTCCAAATCTCCTCATCTCAGAAAATGGTACCACCCTTCACCCAGGTGTTTAAGCAAAAAACCCAGGGTTCATCCTTGTTCTCTTTCTTCTCACTTATTTATATGGCCTATCAGAAATCTTATCTTCAAAACATATACCAAAATATATACCTCCAAAGAATAACCTACACGCTAACAACCTTAGTATAAGCCACCAGCATCTTGCAGTAGAGTGCTAGCTTACTGGCTGTTTCCCTTGCTTCCGTTCTTGATCCCTCTCACTGACTGCCACACAGCAGCCAGAGTGTGCCTTTAAAATGTAAAGCATGTCCTTCTGTTCAAAACCCTCCATTGACTTCCCACCATACAAGGAAAGGACTCCTCAGTCCTCACCACAGTTAAAAGGCCCTATGTAATTTGGACCCAGCCTACCTCTCCAACCTCATCTCCTTCCATTCCACCTCACCGCCCTTGCTCAGTCTGGCTTCATGAGGAAGGTGGGTGTTGTTTGTTTGTTTTGGGTTTTTTTTGTCTTTTGTCTATTGTGGTATCCCCAATGCCAGGAAAAGTCTGCTGGCTAAAGAAGCTGGAAGGAAAGATGTCTGTTTCTGTGTTGGCTCAGGGTAGATAAAAAGAGTTCCCTAAGAATCTGAATTCATAGCTTGCATATCATACTAGTTTGGATTTTGATTTATACTACCTGCACAGTCTAAGAAACCTCAATCCAATAAAGTGATTTTGGATTACTAGTTCTCCTAGAGACTTAGGAGAAGTAAGATCAATTATTTTCTGGAGGAGAGCATTCTTGAACCAGGACCATAAGGGACTCACAACAAAAATTTTACCAGATACGTAAAGAAACAACATAACATGAGTAAGAAAAAAAAAAACCAAAAAACCATTAAACCCAGGATCTTCAGATATTAGAATTATCAGATATAAATATAAAATGGCTATGATTAACTGTTTACAGAATTGGAAACAAGAGAATAACACAAAGATCAGGCAGATTTGAAAGAAAGAAAAAAAAAGAAAGCTATCATTTCCTGTGTGTGCCAGGTACTGATTTAAGTACTTTACTGTGTTTTAACTTATTTAATACTAACAATCCTCTCTGAGGTAGGCTTCTGTTATCATTCTTAACTTACAGATAGGAAAATGGAGGCACAGAGAGGTTAAGGAAATTGCCCAGGGTTACCCATATATAGTAAATGGTGGAGATGGGAGTTAAACCTAGTCAGTCTGGCCCCAGAGTTTAGATCTTATCTGATACATATGTTGTAACATGATTTTAACATCTCTCTTAATTATTGATAGATAAAAACCAAGAGTCAGAAATCAGCAAATAATATAGAAGATTTGACCAACACTTATCACTTATTTTTATTTT
>JAQZBX010028152.1:0-10277 GCA_029593785.1 Cabassous unicinctus
TTTTTTTTTTTTCATTCATCTAAACCACACAACAGAGCCTTTCTCCTATGCTATTCATCATTCAGACATACATTATGCAGCCTCAACATGTAGCTTTTCCTGACCATCCCAGCTGGAAGTCAGAGGCATCATACAATTTAGTACTGGAAAGGTTGTAAAATTCCTATCCAAGTGATTCTCAACCACTGGTTGCCACACTACTAACAAGACATGGTAACCCCAAGGTGGACCTCATGACATCTATTAGAATTCATCCTTCTTCAATTCCTTTGTGTGCCAAAAAAGTATACCAAGTTGAGTCTTTCTCACTCTAAATGCAGAACTTGGGATTCTGCTTTTCCTCCTCCAGACCACAATTAAGTATCTCTATTGTAAAGAATATAACTAAATTTGATCAGTTTTCCTTGTGTTTTATAATTATTATCTATCACTGCCTACCTGAAGATCCTGTATCAGTGTGTGATGTGATCCTAACACACAAGTTATAATGCCTTCTGCTTCTTGTTTGATGGAGCTTGGAATTAAGCCATAATCCCTACCTCAAGACCCACTGAGTTGAATGAATTGCTCTATGCCTTTGATTCTCGAGTTCCCTTTGTTACTAAGCAATTGCCAAGTGACCATAGGGTTTCACCCTTGTAGTTGCTTTTTCTTACATTACCTCCAGGTTCTCTCTGCCCCTGCAATGGGCTCTCCAGCAACATTTGATTCACCTTTTTTATTTCTGACAGCTTGCTCTACTTTCTACTGCAGTCCACTCCTTTATACCTGTTAATGCACCCAAATCCCATATACAAAATCTAGGCACTAAACATGGACTGAAATACTGTTCCATATAAATCATATATCTGGAAAGAAGGGTTAGAGTTAAATTGCTTCCTAGACTCTCTGAAATCCTTCCTGCATATTTGGATTCCTCCAAATTTACTGCCTCTACAATTAGGACTAAGACAGCCTATCTGACCCAATATTTGGTCTGTGGTCTCAACTTCTTTGCAAGATATTACCATTTCCTGCATCAATTGGTCCTGGGTCATTTTAGGATCCCTAAAATCACTCCATTCCCTCATTTTGACCCAATATGGACAAATGGCCTATGATGACCAGCTCAGACCAAATTATACGGCTTACTTTAAAAAAAAAAAGATTTATTTATTTAATTTACCACCACCCCACACCCCCCAATGATTCTTTCAAGACTTACTTTTACTTATACAAATTTTACTGCTTTCTCAAAAACCTTTTCAGGGCTTCTTTCTACATGAAACATTGCTTTTCTTTATGAAACCCTTGTGGATTTCCTACTGATCTGACCTCTTATAAAATTTATTCAGTTCCACACATTTATTATGGATGCTTATCCTTCTTCCAACTTCTTTTTCAGGTAGGGGCTGAAAAATCAATGAATGATTCACGCAATCATCATACTTCTATACAATGTATGAAAGTTACTGACTTAGATAATGAGGATATAACAGATAAATAAAGTTCTACTCCAAATCTTGAAGAGCCCACAGTTTACAGAAGACCACAGAGTAAGAGCCCACAGCACATCTGTTGGCTGAATAACTGATTCATAACAATGAGAAGATGTAATAATTAAGATGTAAATCAAAGGTTACAATCTGGTTCTGGATGGTAAAGAGGTGGAATTTAAGTTACATTTTCAATAAAGGACATATGAAGCTTTAGGGTTGTCCCAGGTATGAGAAGTGGCTTAGAATGAAAGACAAGCAGACAATGAAGGTACAGAGAAGGATGGCTTTGTTGTATGTGGGGAAAAATGAAGAGGAATGATTAGAGGAGGAAGGTAATATGTGAAATGAAAATCACTGTAAAAGTAAGAGATTTTATTGATACATAAATATAGACATTCATGGAAACATTAAATTCCATTTATTTTCTGAGGAATTAATTGATGTAACAGTAGAAAGACATTAACACTTAACTTCACAGAACAGGGTCCACTAAAAGTTGCAGAAACTGTAAGGAGAGAGCCCTCAAGAAATTAAATGATTCCAGCTGACAACCAACACTCATGAGTCAAAATTCTTCTAAAGGATAACTAATGTTTCACCAAAGGACATCCTAAGAATTTTTTTTAATATACTCACATTTTCCTAGTCTCCTTATTTTTAAAGCATACAAAAGAATAGTCCATTTGGAAACTGGAAAGTCCTTTTGTATTTTTTTTACCTTTTTGTAGACCAATCCAATTACAGCTGTCTTAATTTTTGCAGAGGTGAGCATGTTAAAACATTGATATTGCTGAAGAATCAGGGTTTGCAAAAAGACTACAACAAAAAGTGCCACTGCATAACCATAGCCACTCCAGCCAAAATCAGCGTGGTGTTCACAGAAAATGATCATTTGCCTGAAGATCACATAAAAAGAGAAAGGGAAAGAAATATTAAACACCTGAGGTAGGTAATGAGATTTCAATGTTTTCAAAATATTACACACACACACACACACACACACATTCCCACCTGTTCTTTTTCTCTACTTCCCCAATTGTCATCCTCCTCTTTTTTTCACTCAAGTGTTAGATAATAAACTAAATAAAACCAATTATTTTCACAGGCTTGTGGGTAAGAGGTTATTTTCCAACTTTCATATGATAATCTCTTCAAATAATTAACTGTCTTCTGATCTTCTTCAGAAAAGTTGAGATAGAGACATTCAAAATGAGTTTTTCTTTTTCAAAATCAGTATTTTGTTAATTATAGGGAAACATGACAACCAGAATGTGATTAGGAAATCTCTTAGGATTTCCTACAGACAGTTTTTAAGAGGCTCAAATTGTATCTCACTTCATATTGTTACTTTTATCCATATCCAAATTCTGTCTCCTCCTCCTTTCCTTATTTCCTGCTAAGTTTGGTGACAGCAAGGTCATGATGATCAAGGTCAGTGCTAAGATGCAGGAAGACAAGGGAGATAGTTCTTACAACCATCTTGGTTTCTTAGTGTTACTCAACTGTAAGTACTGATTAATATTGAGTGCCTGAGGGAGCGGATGTGGCTCAGGCGGTTGGGCACCCACCTCCCACAGGGGAGGTCCTGGGTTCAGTCCCCAGTCCTCCTAAAGAAGACAAACAATGAGCAGATATCAAGCAAAAACAATGAGCAGACAATGAGAAAAAACAATGAGCAAACAGACGAGGGAGCCATCTTGGCGGGGTGGAATTGAGTGCCTGATGTCCACTGTTAATAACATTATAAGTTATTAACTTGATACATTTTTAAATTGTATCAATGTGAAATAATAATAATAATAAATACCAGATATAATCTGCAGAGTGGTGAAAACAATTTGATCATATACTCTAGCTGAGGTACTATAAATTAATGTCATTTATTTTGCAGGTTTAATTCTTGGCTAACATACATAGTTCCTGCTGCTTTGTTAGTAAGAAGTATAATAGCGGACGTTTTAGAAATTTACATTTTCATTCTGAATACTGCAGATGCAGAAATGTGCTTTGTCATTGTAAATCATCATTTTGAATAGACTTGTAGGTTATTATAGCCAGAAGGAATGCATGTATGATCAGGTAAGATTATACCTAATTTTTCCCCAAATAGTACTAAATATAAAAACTCATTCTTTATGTGAATTTACATTTTTAAAGTGGTAAATAAAAAATCTAAGCATTGATCTATTTTATTGGTAAACTTAGACAGCTAATAAGTGAGCAAAGAAAAGCAATTTGTGTTGCCAAAATTGTTTTATAAACCAATACTTTAAAAGTTTAAATGTATTAAAAATTGGGCTTTAGAAACAAATACAAACCAGTCTCTAAAACTATTATTAAAACTTCCATTAACTGAAAATTATTTGGCGTACTATATATTCTCAATGACACTACTAAATAATCACACATCAAACAATGAGATAACAATAGTTTCGTATTTCTAATTGCTCTCTACCAGATGCCATCCATTTGGACACCAAATTATTTTTACAAATTAACTTGTTAAGTGCCTTCTTGGCCTTAGAATTAAATTTTCTAAAAGAGAAGCACCCTTCTCCTTATTATGGATATATCTACCCAAGTAAATTTTTTTCCTTTCCCATAAAATCAAACAATGAAATGACCAGCAACAGGTACCAGAGTACCTACAAATATTAATGAGGAAAGGCTGGAAATAATGCATCAAAGTGGAGCCGAAGGTTAAGAATTAACAAATAATTATGGTTACTGATACATTACATAGATGCTTTTTAAATTAACCAAAAGGATTCATATCTGAAATTACTGAAATATGCTAGAATGACTTCGCCCTTTGTATGTGGCCATTTCCAACTAAAAGTCTGTCATTGTAATCGTTACTCCAGATGGATCTTACCTTTGTATATGAACATTTCTATTGAAAGGGTGACCACTCAACCTTCCTCTCTTTGGTAGCCATATGAAAAACCTTGCAGCTGATCTTTGTTTTTGGTATCCCTCTGTCCCAGATGCCTAGATCTCTGAAAATGGCTTTAACTTTATAACTCACCCCCTTTCAATACGCACCTCCATCCTGATTCAGCCCCTTAATGTTATTAATGAAAGAACCTGTGCAAACTCCACCCCAATTATGCATTAGCATCCTGATGTTATAAAATACTAGAATTTCTGCAGATCCAGGGGGCAGTTTTGGGCCAGAAGACCACAGTGCTCCATTGTTCCCACATCCAATAAACCTTTCTTTGAAAACCCAGTGTCTCAGGAATTGGCTTTAAAGACACATCGGGGAAAAAAGAAACTGCTTTTGCTCAGGATCAATTTGGCCACTCTGGAGGAACTAAGGACAAAGGGGTACCTGAAGGAGTCTGACAACCCGACTTTCTGGGGCTCCAGAGAGAGAGGTAACAATGGCAATAGAGCTTTCTGCAGTGACTAGACCCCCTTGGTCTAAAAGCTCGACAATCAGGTTTTTCCTACTAAGCTGGCACTCCAGGCCCTAAAGGTGCTTTAAATCTTCAAAGAAAGAAATAGTTCAAGTCCTGTGCCGGACATTTGAGTGGATGAGTGGATCACCAATGTAGAAGTGAACCGGAAAGTTAGTACAGCGGTTGAGTCCCCTTAAACTCCTTCCAGAACGATTCCTCTTGCTCTGACCTCTCCACCTTCCTGTTTTTTTTGGGGGGATACCATTCTGTCTGGGGTTCAAGTCTTCACCTTGAGTGTGTCAGTTAAGTGTACTCCTGAACCTTGAGTCTGTCTGTGACATATACTTGTGGGGACACAGAATGCCCGCTTCCCCCTCCCACTAGTCATGTGGGTAGATGGCTGGGAAGGGTGGGGTTGAAATAGCCAGCAACCCGACCCTCTGGGGTAGAAGGACAGTGAGATGTGACAAGATGTCTAACCTGTATTTACGCACATATACAAGTTTATTATTAACTATACTTGTTCTCATTGTATCCATTACCTATACCACAAAAATGCACTGTTCCCTGCTTGCGCACGTACACCCCTCTGCTATATTCCCTACATAAACCTGTAACCCCCAAGGGGCTCTGTGGAACTCCTCCCGCCGCCGCCACCTGGTTACCTGAGCAATAAAAACATGACCGACACTGGGATCCGATGTGGTTTATCTAGAATATCAAACTAATCCGTCAGCCTTTCAGGGCTTGACCTCCTGCGTTACAATACTCCTGAAAAGTAGTACAGAATGTAGGAAGTGCTATGTCTATTCATTATATGGCGTGTTATTTAGGTATAATAAAATGTTCAATGTCTGTCTAAATTAGTGTTTAACTACATTTATGCTGCTCAAGTAGTCAAAATTGGTTATTGGATACAGAAATTCTTTAAAATGACAAATTCTAACTTCACTAGCATTCCTAAATGTAGCCTTTAGGCTGTATTTTGAAAGACGGAAAATTTTGGCCATGATCCTATGAAAAGGCAATAAATAGTTTTTCCTGTAGCAAAGGTATATATAACTCAATATAACTTTGAATCAGGAGGAAAATGGTTCTTTAGAAAAGAATCCCATATCTCAATTCCTCCAGGATAGGTCTCTAAAATCAGTAGCTGAGTTGGCAAAAACTGTACTCCTCCAGGAAATGCCTCCAGCATAAAAAGCTTAATTGTTCCAAGGAGTAATTGAATTTCTGGTGAAGTAGTGCAGAAACTGAGGAAAAGCCCCTCAGCATTCCTTGACATTCAAAGAGAGAAAACCCAGGTGCTACTCAAAACTCTACTGGAGGAGGTCAATTAGAGAAGGGTTAGAACAAAATGTAAAACTCCTTCACCCACCCCTCAAGGGATGGGAAACAATCTTAAGAAATCAGAAAGCCCCAAGGATGGCTGGGCTGTAACAAACACCTGGAATGAAAGGCCCCTGGGGGAGAGGAGCCTTACTACTGAATTGAAACTAAATATTGAAAGCATAGCTTCCTAAATATACCTCCCTTGCTAAAAAACCTGTTGACCAAATAATGCCCATGCCATAGTTTAAGATTATTTTTGTGAATCCCAAAAGAGAATAATTATGTTTGTAAACTAATCTATTCTTCTGGGTGTGATACCCTTTAATTACATTGGGTTCAGTTGAGGACCCTTGATTAAATTACCTGTTAAGATTAGGGCTTTGATTCGGCAACATCAGTAAGGCATGACTCAGGTTGAGTCTCCCCCCCCCCCCGCTTGGTGGGCTGATATAAAGGGACACTCACTCAAGAAGACACACGGGAAGAGAGAGACAGCTCTATCATGTTTGATTCTGGGGTCCCAGGGACAGATGAGCCATTTGCCTGATAGTTTGCAGCTGAAAAGAACAAAGCAGCTGAGAAGGCCCAGAAAGAAATGAGCCCTATGCCAGAGACTGATAAAGGAAGTCCTGAGAGATGAGCCCTAACCAAGAGAGAAAGGACTGGAAGCCCTGAGGGAAAGGAGAGACCAGGCAGCTATCAGAGACCATCCAACGCAGGACAACTGACTTTGGTGAGAAGGCTCTCTAGGGCCTTGTAACTGTAAGCTTTTACCTGAAATAAATACCCTTTATAAAAGCCAGCAATTTCTGGTACTTTGTATCAGCACCCCTTTGGCGGACGAATACAACCCAGATAATTCTTCTCCAATTTTTATATATATAAAGGTGTTCCCAAGAACAAGCTTGCATATTACAGGCAACACTGAGCCCAGAGATCTTAAAAGCTGTAAAACAAACAAACAAAAAACCCAAAGGTATGAAATGATGGAAAACCCAAAGACAACCATACCAAAAGAGATTAATGAGCCAAGTTAGTGAGCTATGTTTCTGTTTGTGTCTATTTGTGTCTGTCTTTTGTTTAATGTATATTTTCTTACCTCCAGATGGTCATATCATATATTTTTTTTAACTCTTTTTTTTTTAAAGATTTATTTATTTATTTATTTATTTATCCCCCCCTTGCTGCTTGTCTTTTACTGTGTCCATTCGCTGTGTGTTTCCTCCGTGTCTGCCTATCTCCCCCATGCTGTGAGGTCCCGCTGCACCAGCCCACCACGCCGCGGGCCGGGCTGCTCTCACAAGGAGGCCCCGGGAAGCGAACCCGGGGCCTCCCGCATGGTAAACAGGGGCTCTATCGATTGAGCCACACCCGCTTCCTGCTGTGAGGTCTTGTTGCATCAGCCTACCACACTGCGCGGGCCGGCCGGCCTGCCCTCACAAGGAGGCCCCGGGAAGTGAACCCGGGGCCTCCCATATGGCAAACGGGAGCTCCATCCATTGAGCCACACCCGCCTCCCGGTCATATCATATTAACAAGTGAAAATTCTTAAACTGGCTTTATTCAAATTGCTAAAAATTAAGTAAACACTTAGATAAATATATGTAAATGGGTAGTCCTGGAGCCTGAAATTAGAAAAGCGAAACAGGATGAAAAAATGTCATATAGAAACTATTGAGAGAAGGAAAAAAAGTTTTTTTTTTTCCTAGGGTCCTTGACCTACCCTGCCCCAAGGGCCTTCTCCTTGAAAGACCTACTGGGGGGGAGGGGGAGGGCTAGGAGTGATGAGATGAGATGTGAATAGTTCAGAAGTCTGTCTACTAGACCTGGACATTAAGAATGATAGGGGCATATGGATGGGACTCTCTTGCTTGCAATTGCAGACTCTCTCTGTTCCTTGGGATGGTCCTTGTCCATCATCATTTCCTTGTTAGTTGTCCTGGCTGAGTCCAATGAACTGGAGAGTAGGTGTTGCAACTCTGCTGAGATTCAGTGCCATACTGGCACATGGAAAGCCCAAAGATTTAAGTCTCTTGGACATAAACCTATCAACTCTAGTACTAACTATAGGTTCAAATATAAGGGGTAGAAGAGCCATGTGTAGGGAAACCACAACTGTCACACTGGTGAGCAAAATAGTCCCATCCAACTGCTCCATGGATCTAAGCCCCCTCTCAATTACAGGTGGAGTGGGCATCACCATCCCAGAATCCTCAGGATTGGGGAATGAACAATGGACTAGAGTGGACTTACTGTTATTCTACTACAGACTTATTCTAGCAATGGTAGAACTTTTATCATTAATGTGGAGGCAGTGGTCACTGGAGGTTCAAAGGGGAGAGAGAGGGGAAAATAGGTGTAATATAGGGGCATTTTCGGGACGTTGGAATTGTCCTGAATGACACTGCAATGACAGATATAGGCAATAGCCTGTATTTGTCATAATTTACAAAATTGTATGGGAGAGAGTTTAAACTATAATGTAAACTATAATCCACACTTAGGGGCAATGCTCCTGTGTGTGTTCATCAAATGTAACATATGTAGCACACTAATGAAGGATGTTGTTAATGTGGGAAAGTGTGGGAGGGGGAAGGATTGGGGCACATGAGAATCCCCTACATTTTTTATGTATCATTTATGTAATCTAAGTATCTCTAAAAAATATAAAAATATAAAAAAATAAAAAGAATGATAGGGACAGAGGAGATGATACAGAATAAACCTTGGTTTGCATAGTTTGTCCTGTAATTCCCTAATTTAAACTTTTTCAATAGCCTTGGGATAAGAGTGATTAACCATATAATTGCCAAATTTCAATAAGTAAAGAAAAAGATCCATGAAAGCTATGAAAAGGTTTATCTAAATTGTAATTTAAAACAAATAAAATAATTACTGTATAATATATTTTATAGAGCCTATTAGTCTGCTTTTAAGGTTATTTATAATTTTAAGGTATTATAAAAACAAAGCAGTTTTAACCTCCCCTGATGGAAAAGGGGGAAAAAAAACATTTCTTACATAAAATATCATTATTTTAATTTTACTCCTCTTGGGTGTAATCTCCCAGAGTTTATACAGATATTAATAAGTTAACATTACATCTGTTGAATCTTTAAGATGATAAAATTGTAAGTTTTTAACTAATGAAATTATTACAAACCTCTTAAAAAAATTGTTTTGCCTAAAGTGAAATGACTAGTTTTTCACAGAACAGAATGAGGGATATAAGGCAAGACTTAAATGGATAGGAAAAGAAGAGAAGGTTTGTGAAAGCTTGTTTAAGGGAGTGTGTTTTATCCCAAGATAAGATGGATGGTTTTCATAAAATTAGGGTGGAAATATGTAGGACAGGACTTGAACGGATGTGGAACGTTGTAGAAGGGTTAGTGGAAGTACCTTTTGCTTGTTGCTGAATGTAACTCAATGAGCTTATTTAAAGGTGAAATTTCTCTTAAGGTAACTAGTCCTTAGGTTATAAATGGCAAATTATAGGCTGTAGGAAGTCTGTTAGAGCATTTTCTTAACTGACAGATTTCACTATAAATACCTGATTCTGGGAAGCCATTATTAAGTAAAAATCTATAAATTGATATTGATAACAAAAAAGTAACTTTACAGCAGAAAAACCTGTGGGATGCCACCTCAATATGTTATAATCTATGCTAACTAAGATTTGTTTACCGAATGGTGTACTGATAGAAAACAAAAATTTAACTTTCTCTGTTAAAGTAACCCAGTTTTCTTAAATGGTTTGTCTGTTTTGAGAGGTAGGATATAAAAGTCCTTTTGAAATAATCAATATATATAAAGAACAAAGAATCTGTGCCTTAACAGAATGGCTTCATCATATCCTTAATGGTTTAAAAAAAAATACAGAGCCCCTGCTATTTTGGAAGTGAAGCCTTTTCCAAACTATTTTACTAACTTCTTTGTCACTGTGATAAACAAAGGCCTATTTAAATATAATGTTCAGGGAGTGGATGTAGCTCAAGTGGCTGAGTGCCTGCTTCCCATGTATGAGGTCCTGGGTTCAATTCCCGGTACCTCCTAAAAATGTAAA
>JAQZBX010028152.1:10377-28059 GCA_029593785.1 Cabassous unicinctus
GGAAAAATATATTCTAAAACTAGAAACTCAATACTTGTGTAAACTATGGAAAAGTTTAAATGGGATGTTATTTTGACTCAAGTTTTGGTCACATTTTATTCTGATGAAATTTTTATGAAGGTGTTAAACTTTAAAAAAAATTAATTTGGCATAAATTACTGTGCAAAATCACAGTATTTATTTCCTTAAGCTATTGTGAATGTATAGACTTATGTTTACTGTTAAAGGAAATATTATTTCTAAACTAATATCATATCAAGTATTAACTGCCTATTTCAGACAATACTTGTAAAGATCCATATTACATTTACCACTCTGAAGTTTTAAAGAATCACCTTCATTGTTAAAAGTAATATATTCTTAGGGTAGGGATATTAATGTTCCAATAAGTATGTAATTATGCTAAGTAGGTGGTAGTGAAAAGATCATCTTGATTCCATTGGGAATCTTAAGTTTTTGTAAGTTTACAAGAAAAATTGTTTTCTTCCAGTACTGTTTAAGTTTCTTTGTGATAAACAGTATCCTTCTAAAAGAGAAAACATGAAGGAGAAATTATATGTGTAATTTACTTAAATATTTAGGGATTGTATAAAAATTCTTAAAGACTTTTAAGGTTCTCACTGTCTATTCTTTCCTAATGTTGATCTGATTAAGCTATATTTTGCCTCTTGATTAACATAATTTTGGTAAAAGAGTAAAAGTAAAATTAAACAACTTCTATAAACTGTAGTTAATGGTCTCTAGAAACAGCTTTATTCAAAATACTCAAGGAAATTAGCTCTTGCAGCAGTCATATTTATACCTGAGCTCTGATCTCTGTTATTTCTAAGTCCTAAGATGCTTTATTCTTTATGTATAACCTAATAGCTCCCTAGAATTTTTAAGAGCCAGTTTAATGCCTAGAACTACAAAGTAAATGGGGTCAATCTAAAGTCTAAGGAGAATCAGGATACAAGAAAAAAGTATTATTTGTGTTTTTAAACTTTAAGTACTATGGGACTAGAAAGAAGAAATTTGTTTTGTCAAGAAAATTCTTTAAATTTCCTTGAAACACTAATTTAACCTCACTAGTCAGCTTATTTAAGCAGCATAGCTAACATGGAACCTAAAATACTGAATGAGATTGTGATAT
Source organism: Cabassous unicinctus (assembly GCA_029593785.1). Taxonomy (NCBI): domain Eukaryota; kingdom Metazoa; phylum Chordata; class Mammalia; order Cingulata; family Chlamyphoridae; genus Cabassous; species Cabassous unicinctus. Next base: position 11,510 of record JAQZBX010028152.1, read on the forward strand.
CCTGTACAGAATTGTTGTAATACACTGATGCATTTCCAAGTGTTTGGTGCATAAGATAGAAGATTTGCAGGGTCCCTAAGGATCTGGGGAAAATGCAGAGATATTAAACTTCTTCACCTGGGAAATGCCTCCTACGCTATCAAATAATAGGAGCTCCCAATTTATTGAAAGGGTAGAACTCTGCAAGGTAAATCTGTGAAAAAGAAACATTAGTAAGCTGAGCCCTCATTCTCGAGGCTTGCACTGATGAAACTTATTTCTGTAATGACAAAACTAAACCTAGCAATAATTAATGCCTAAGAGTCACTTCTAGAGAACCTTTGTTTCTCAAATGTGGCCTGCCTCACTAAGCCAAACTCTCATTACCTTCCCCCCTATATGGGACAGGACTTCTAGTGATAAACTTTTCCCTGTAAATGTGGGACTTTACTTCCGGAGATTTTTCCTGGCAGGACTTGACAACTTCCAGGGATGGGCCTCCCTGACAATTTGAGATTAGACTAAAAGGGGGAAAAGAAATAGAACAGAATAAAGTTTTAATGGCTAAGATTTTTCAAATAGAGGGGTCATTCTGGAGGTAACTCTTAGGTAGTTTTCAGCTAGGTAGTTATATAATCTTGTAATTCTCAATTTACATAGTAAGTTTGTATTTTCCAGAAAGTCTCTGAATTATTTATATGCCAGAAAAGCTGTGGAACCCAGAGTTCAAAATGACAACCAGCTTCATGCCTCTACCCCAAAATATCAGTGCCCCTTTTCAGCATGAAATAGCCAGAAAGATCAGAACTCCAGATTGAAGATTCTCAAGATCGGGAATTTCACAAAACAGAGAGGGAGGAGGTGTAACCTAAGGTTAAGAATTAACAAATAATTTTGATTACTGAAACATTATACTGAGGCTTTTAAAGCCAAAAGGGTTAATATCTGAAATTACTGAAAACGGCTAGACTGACTTCACCCTTCGTATGTGGCCATTTCCAACTAAAGATCTACTACCATTGTAATGATTACTCCAGATGGATCTGACCTTTGCATATGACCATTTCTATTGAAAGGGTGACCACTCCACCTTCTTCTGTTTGCTATTCACATGAAAAACCTTGTAGCAGACCTTTGTTTTTTGTATCCCTCTCTCCAGATGCCTAGATCTCTGATAATGGTTTTAATTTTTTAACTCACCCCTGGTTGGTACCCACTCCCATCCAGGTTCAGCCCCTTAAGGTTTGTTAATGAAAGAACCTGTGCAAACTCCATCCCAATTACATTAGCATCCTGATGTTGTAAAATACTAGAATTTCTGCAGATCCAGGAGACAGTTTTGGGCCGGAAGACCACTCTGCTCCACTGCCTGCACAACCAGTAAAACTCTTTCTCTCTTTGATTTGTCTCAGCAATTGGCTTTAAACATGCATCGGGAGAAAAGAGTTCCTTTTGCTCAGTATCAAAGACATACTAAAGACCACATGGCTATACTCACATTATCAGATATGAACACTCATATTTTTGTTTTTGACTGATATTACAATAAAACCACAAAGGGGACAGAAAGAATAAGCACAACTAGTAACAGCGACATATCAGGTAGTCTTTATTCTCTTCCACTAGTAAATTTAATGAAAGTGTTATCTTTATACAATCGAAATAAGTATGAATACTAGAACAACATGTTCCTGTCCTTAAAGCTGGTCCTCTCTAGTAACTTATTCATCAAAAGAAAATATGTCTACAAATAAGCTTATAAAATTAGCTCCCCCATGTGTAAATTATGATCATGCATATTAATGAAATTCTGATGGCTCAACTATTCCACGACGTGGAAATTTTTTTACATTAAATGACTATTTTATTTACACACCCTATTTATAAATATTTGAATCCTCTTTTGGCCTGCACAGTGATTCCTTGGAGATCTACTCATTACCCTGAGTGACTAAAAGTAGATTATGGGTTTACTCAAGTCTGTGTGTGACCAGGTCCTCTCACTTCTGAGCTCACACACACACAGATACCCCCACCCCACAGAGAGGAGGCAGGACCCCCGAGGTCTCTTTTGACACTGTGCTGGGCTCCTGGCCCTCAAAGCACCAATAGAGCCCCGGTGGGAAACTCTGCCCCTTACACAGGTGTGCTGCATGACATCTGGAGAGTAAAGAGACACAACCCTGGGAGCTCCTGCCCCAAGGAGCCGTTCTGCCTTAGTTCATCTGGAAGGCATCTCTTTGGATTTGCAAGTATTTTAAATTTACAGAAACTCAGGGAGGGGGCTGGGTGGTGTGTTGGCTGTCTGTCTTTATCCAGGCCTCCTCCAGCTCCCATAAGTGGCAACAGCATTCTAGAGACATGCAATGATGTGCTAGTGTAACCGAAAGTTAAGAAACATTATAGAGATGCTTTTTAAATTAACCAAAGGGTTAATATCTGAAATTACTGAAACTGGCTAGACTGACTTCACCCTTTGTATGTGGCCATTTCCAACTAAAGACCTACCATTGTAATGATTACTCCAGATGGATCTTACCTTTGTATATGAACATTTCTTTTGAAAGGGTGACCACCCCAGCTTCCTATCTTTGATATCCACATGGAAAACCTTGTAGCTGACCTTTGTTTTCAGTATCCCCCTCTCCTGGATGCCTAATCTCTGAAAATGGTTGTAACTTTGTAACCCCCACCCCACCCCCTGCCTTCTCTCCCCACCATAGGTACCCACTCCCATCCTGTTTCAGCCCCTTAATGTATATTAATGAAAGAACTTATGCAAACTCCACCCCAATTACTCATTAGCATCCTGATGTTATAAAATAGTTGAATTTCTACAAATTGGGGAGGGAATTTTGGGCCATGAGGCCTACAGTGCTCCTTTGCTTGCACAACAAAATAAACTTTTTCTCTCTTTGAAACTCTGGTGTCTCAGGAATTGGCTTTAAAGACACATCAGGAGAAAAGAACCCAATTTTGCTCAGTATCACTAGTACCATACCCACAACACAAATTGGACATGGCCAGCCATGGGGGCCTGGGATGGTCGGCAAGGACTCTGGTTCTTCCAAGTCTAGAACAGGGTCATAGAGCAGATGGGGCTGTACAATGTGGAAATTTTAAGGTCATTCAGCTACTCTAGAAAGAAGACTCTCTTGGCAAAGTGAAAATTTGCATTAGCCCATTTATTCAGTATTACATTGAGGAAATGTATTTGAGTTCTATGTGTCAGGCTTTGTGCTAGAGGCTAAGGGAACAAAAATGAATAACCCAGGGCCCTTTACCTGGAGGAGCCCATAGTCTAGTCAGGGAGAAAGACAAGTCAACAGACTCATTTCAATGCAATATGGAAATTGCTGCTTTGCAGACATGGTCAAACTAGTGTAGGGCAAAGTGTGCCACAAAATTGGGGAAGACTATTCTCTATCCCGTACCTAAGGACTTGGCAATTCTCTGGTACTCCAGAGATTGCAAATTTTAGGAGAACATAGAGACACTGAATTGCCATGACTTGGGGCTACATCCAGCATACACCAGATTGTTTGTACAAACCACCTAGGCATAGCAAACCATTGATATTAATTAGGGAATGATGGGAACACTCCCAAAATCCAAGTTCCCAGATGACAGCCAATGGCCAACCTTTTAAGCATGCTTTTCACAGGACAGCAGTCAGGCCTGCTATTTTTAACTCTTTCCTGTATAATGACTAATAGATAATTCAAATTGCTCCTCTTTACTTTATTCTCCGCACAGCAGTCAGAGGGATCATATCACGCTCTGGTCAAAATTCTCCAAAGGCTTCCCTTCTAATGCAGAATAAAAGCCAATACCCTCAGCATATTTTAGAAGGTCCTTCAAGATCTGTTTCACACTGCACATTTCTGATCTCCATCATTCTCACCCTGTCTCTCTGCTCCAGCTTCACTTGCCTCCTTATGGTTCTTTGAAAATACCAAGCACACTCCTGCCTCATGGCCTTTTCCCTTCCTCTTTGTTCTCCTAATTGAGATAGCTATCATCTTGGCTTCTTCTCTAGCTTCCTTCAGGACTTAGCTCAAATGCCACCTATCACCAATGTCCTTCCTAATCACCTTATAAAAATAGCAACTCCTCTTCCCCCACATTGGCATTCCCTATCTCTCTGCTTTACTTTTTCCCTCTTCGCACTGATTGTCTTTTGATATTGTGTATATTTATTCATTTCCTTCTCTCTCCCTGTGAAGTGCCACCAGAGCAGGGACTTTGTTTTGATTTTTGTTCTACCTCCCATAGTCCACCTAGAACAGTATTTGACAATGTAGTGGGAGTGAAAAAATGAAGACATTCCTGGATCTTATCTGGGGTTCAGGTAACTCAGGATTAATTAATTTTAAGAAGTAAATCACTTTTGAAAATTCTAACTTGGAAACATATTCAATTCTGAAATCATAATCACAAGTTAATTTTAAAAAATGTTCTCTTATGTTTCCTTCATATAACAACAAAAAAGAAGGCAATGTCTCCATGAAAAAGATGGCACATGGGCTCAATTTCATTGTCTGGCCATAAACACTTGCAGATAGATATCAAAGAAATGCTTCCAATCTTTAAATAATATATATGTATTTTTAATTTCCTTGGTGGATAAAATTCAATTCCCAAATCACCACAGCTAAGAAAAATAGTGACAGTAACTGGCATTTCATATTTTAAAAATACATTCAAGTCAGACTGCCTGGACTTGAATCATAAATCTACCATTTTCTAACTGTATGGAATTGGGCAAATTACTTAACCTCTCTGTGTTTCTGTATTATAATAATGGATGTGCTAATACCTCCTAGTTAATAGGACTGCTGTAAATATTAAACAAGATAATAAATATAACAATAAATTAATGTAATTATTATACTTAATACATGTACATAATTAATATAGAGGTAATAATATACAGATCTTAGAACAGTCCTTAGTTTATGGTCAGCTTGAGTAAATACTGACAGTATTTATCATAATTTGCATTTGCATTGCAGGCAAATCTGATGATAGAACACCCATATCGTAAATAAAATTTGCAATAAGGGTGTCACTTACTCCTTTTTTTTTTTTTTTCACATACTCTTTTTGAGTAGAAGTTTTATAGTGATACACTTGCTTATCACTTATCTGTGGGGAGAAAGAAAATAAGACTTCAACTTACTTCATTATGAGTGGGCTAGTAAAGGACAAAATATCAGCAAACACTTTGAATAAAGCAACCTGAATCAGGACAAACTTAAAGGTGTTCCACAATGCATGAAGTAGAGATGGTTTCCTGGTATATGTCTCTTTACCAAAGGAAGCCTACATAATAAAAGAAAATGAAAACAAAGAAAAAGTTGGACTTAGAAGGGTAAAAATGAAAAGCATATATAAACTAATCATAACATTAATAATGTATGCCAAAGACAATAAAGGAACAAGAAAGGAATAAATTCAGTTAAACTTGAAAATACAACCCTCATCATTGGTACAGTATGTCTCCCAGCTATATAGTGTTATTGATACCACATGGCATAAATGGGGCAAGAGATAAGATATATTTGTATTTTATCACTTCTGTAAACTTTGAAACTGTTTCATTAACATAAAATAGAAAGAAGAGATGGTTTCTATATCAAATTATATTTTCTTTTTTGGAAGTCTAAAGAATATATATACTATTCATATATCCATATATACTTAAATATATGTAATGTCAATACATTTGTTCCTAAACATTGAGGGAAAAGATGCTGGATAATTCAGTAACAGAAATTAGCTGCAATAACAACCACTTGTGTTTATGGTAATGACTTGCTATTCCACATATTTTTGGAAATTTCTATATCTGTATTATTTCTATATCGCTTGTTAATAATAATAAAGATATTATTATTATTATAGCTTTAAGCTTTCTGTAGTTTTAGGTAGTAATTAACTATTCAGGTTTTAATAATTAATTACCTTTACTTTTTGCCTCATTTGATTCCTTAAAACTTCCTTCCTCCATTGTTTTTCAAAAACGGGACACACGGTGTAGGAGGAATCACTTTCATTTAGCTCAAAAAGATCCTCTCTTTCCAAAGGTTTCTTATAGCCTAAAATAATTACTCTAAAATTGAAAGAATAAGATAATTTAGCAAAGCCAATAATCAGGTAACAAATAATGTTTGTATGCATTTATTTCATTCCTTGATTTATAAATTATTTTCTTGCTCAAGCCACAATTATATTCTGTATTTGAAAAATGACACAACTTTACCCTGGAGTTCAATAATGAGCAATAATCATTTGTAGTTCTTAGAAAGGCTCTTTAGAAATCCAATCATTCAGTGAAGTACTAACTTCATTTAGTCACCTTCTGTTTGGGGGCAGGTACCACCCACCTTCCCAACCTCCCTCACTAATATTTAAATAGCTAATGTCCACATTAAGGTATTCATTCACTCACCCAAGAACCCATGTTTGCTTTTAGGCTTATATGAGAAGAGAAATGGACCTGCTCCTTGCATCTGCAGCTTTCCCCTTTATATATGCTTTGCCTTATGACTTTACAGATCCTCCTACTGAATGTGGAGTACTTGTACTTACCCCATAAACTCTGACCTTGGCCATTTGACTTACTTTGACCAACAGAATATGAGCCAATATGACAGTGCCATTTCCAACCTGATGCCTCAAGAAGCATGGCAAGTTTCTACCAGCCTCTCAGAGATTCCACTCTCCTCGATTCAAAGAGCCTGTTTTAGAGCACATTCTGAATAATTACACAATAAGAACAATGGGTCTAAACTGGAACTGTCCCAAACAAACTGAGATGCATGGTATCCTAGTTATACCGACTTGTGGCAGGCAATGGATTGTGCTTACCCCACAGCCATCCCTCTGCCCCACCTTCTTCCAGCTGACAGAAATCTATTATTTATTCAGTTGCAAATCTCTTGAGCTCATAGTAATCCCTTACCCAAGCTATGGAGATATGAATTATGATCGTCCTGAGCCAGTCATAATTCATATCATCATAATAAAAGATTATTACTAATCTTTTGCTTTGGATAATAATAATATATAACAATAATATAATATAACTTAGTTCTGGCTGATAAGTAAATATAAATGTGCTGGGGAGAATTTTCTTTTACAAATGAAGGTGCAGAACTCTTCCAGAGGAGAAAAAATTTTGTCTGTCTACTTCCTTCATTCTAACTGCACTGAAGACATGGTGCTCTGAAACAAAGAAGTCATCTTTATCACCAAGGGCAAGAACCCAAATAATAAAAATGGGAAGGTGGAAAACCAAAAAAGAAAAAATCTGGGTTCTTTATAAAAATCTTTGAAGCCATTCCCCAGCCTGTTTCCAGCCTTCTTACCTATAATATGAGAAAATAAATACCTATTTGTTCATGCTATTATTATCTGGCTGTTCTGTTACTTGAAGCCAAAAACAATCCTGAATGATATAGTTCAGATATACTCAGTTTATGAGCTTGGATACATAACTTGTTCAGTACAAAATTAAATCCATATTTAAGCACAGGCCCTATGACTCTATAGTTTTGGCTCTTTCCACTACAAAGCACATCATCAGCCCAAGAGACCATGTAAAAGCATTATAACCACTCCAAATTGGGACAGCTTTCGTTGTCAATGGTCCTGAATAATCTCAACTGACTAAGCCTGGAAGAGATTTAAGCCCTAGGGTAACCAGAGTCTCCACTGGATTCAACATTACTTTTATTATAATACCTAATGCCATGACACAATTCATTTTTAATAAAAAGGTTTAAATGTATTAAGAAAAGACTTTCAGTAATCATGTTTCTGTTGGCTCAAATATGCTGGACATTTTCCTGCAATGCACTTTTAAAAATATATTAAGCAATAAACTACTTTCATGTCATAACACCCTTCTATTCCATTCCATAAAATAAATATTCATTTTCAAAATAAGATTGCATTGATTTTCACAAAAGCATTTTTAATAACATTTACTGCCTCAGCATTTTGAGTTGGAACTGTGCAAAACTCAGCGGTTTTGGTTCGCAGGGATAAGTGACCCTTGGCTTTCATGCTGAGTCTCCAAATAATGCAGCATCTAAAAGTGACACAAGCTGAATTCATTGTGATTCCCAGTTTAACTACTGCATCTTCTCTTTTACAAGGTGTGCACTCCCTCCTCATTTTCTGTTCTCTTCTGGGACATGTAAACATTCCCATCACTCTGACTAGTCTTACCTTCCCATATGAGTATCTGGAAAAAGAGGATGGTGTTTCTCTTTAAATCAAATGTTGAGATAGCTTTTGGGGAAGCAACTTGGAGCAATAGTTGACCCTCCAAGTGAGTGAAATATAACATGGACCATGTCCCATAATCTTGTGAACCTTATTCCTAAAGCAATAATAAGATTCCTTCATGTATCTTATATAATTTAGACAAAAGGCATTTGCTTATATTAAATTAATTTGATCTTTATAACTCTCCAAGGTAGGTAGAGCAGGTATTAATTTCCTATGTTTCCAGGTCGTTAAACACCAGTGACTCTAGAGACTGGTCACATTTTTGTAAATGTGACATAATCCAGTGCTAACTTGATCAAAGGCTGACATAATTCTTCTATTCTGTTTTTAAGCTTGTTATTTAGAGTTTTGAGTTTATTTGATATTAGTAAGTGTGCATAGCTATCTCATCCAAATGATGTGGAAAGAAGAGAAAAACAGTGGCACTTGTCTAGGAGGATAAGGTGATGACTTTGGAAAAGCCAACACAAATAGTAGGGATCAAAAATAAATTTTGTAAATTGTTTAAATATTTGATTACTTAGCAAGTATGGATATAGACTAGCATTACCAATTTTGTTACTATTAATCGCCTTTGTAAACACTTCTGGAAGGGATGATTGTGTTATGGGTAAAGTAATAAAGTAGGTATATTCAAAAATCCAAGGATGGGACAAAGTCAGTTAGTATATGAGTTTTATTAATGGGTGAGAAAAGGTAAGATATTAAATAGTGTATCCCTGGTTAAAATAATGACTCAACTGTGACCTACAAAAAATTTAACTAGATTTTTCCATGCATATCAAGGGGATTATTCTATGACCATAGTTATTGTACACTGATGACAAATTATATTTGCTGATAAAGGCTTTGGTAACTAATAATCAAAATGATCTAGACAGCTACTGCCTTAGGAGTCAAGGCTCATAAGCACATGTTTTATTAATTATTTGTATCATTTGAGCACATTTTAGTTGAATTATTCAAATAATTATGGACATTTGAGTGTGGCCTAGGAAATAATTTATTACTTTATTTTATAACTGGAAGAACACATTTGAGAGCACAATTAACCATTGTATTAAGAGACACATTTTCTCAAACAATTATTGTGTTTCAATTGCAATTGTTTAATCACCAGATGAGAAATCAAATTTTATCCTTGCCAAGGACAATTCCAACTAACAGCATGCTATGAAAATATTTTCTATCTCCTTCTGAGATGTTAAATTAAAAGAGAAAATGCACATGATATTCAACATTATGGTCTGTTGGTTTGATTGCTTTATGATACGGAGTTCAAAATATTAAGTTCCCATATTTCAACATTTTCTATGCCTTATTTTCTTATTTAATTCAATTTCACCTTCTTACTTTAGGCGTTCTAAAATGGTGCTTGCAATATTTAATACTGTATATACTGCACATATAATATGTTTATATATTTTTATAGTTAATCATAATTTTAAAATTGCATTTACTTAAAATTAATTTTATTTATATTGCATGATATCCTGTGACTTAAAATTGACACAAATTTTTTAATTTGGCATAACTCTTCAACTAATGGATAAAACAGAATTCAGGTTTTGAAGAAAATATATACATATACATTGGAATTTAAAAAGTCAAAATTATCTGTAAATAGTCCAGTTTACACCATTTCTCTCAAACCATTTCTTTTATGTAGTGCTGTAATTTAATGCTACCCAATGATGTAATATTTCTGCCAACAACTTTAAATGAGGAAATCCTCACTAAAATTTATGTAACTTGGATCCTTATCGAAATTCAACTTCTTCTGTTCAAATATTTGCTCTCCAAGTATATAAGCTCTCTACTTAAACTGCTTTCATAAAAATCACCAATGATCTTCAAATTGCCAAATCACAATACTTTATATATTCAGTTTGTGTTTTAATCTACCCCTTTTCAGTGTTTGGCCCTATTGACCATTTTGTTTTTCTCCCCTCTGAAAATTCCTCTTTCCTTTAGCTTTCAAACCTGCTATTTCCTTGGTCACCTACTTAAATTCTGGATGCCTTTTCTTAGCTTCCATTGTTGATTTCTCCTCCTCTTGTCCTTTAAATACTGGGTATTCCCAATGTTCCATTTGTCCACCCAATTCCATGGGCTCTCTTTCTGGGTCATGTCATTCAGATTATGGCTTTTAATTATTGACCTATATTCAATGTCTCCCCAATCCATATCCATAGACCACAGGTTTAGTCCTAATCCTGAGATTCACATTAACAGCTGTTAGATATTGTTCCTGTGGAGGCTTCACCAGCAATTGCCACTGTTTTGCTCCTCTTGCCACATCATTTGGATGCGATAGCTATGCACACTTACTAACGTTCAATAGACTCCATCAAGGCCAAAGTGACCCCATAACCTTTCACCGAACTTGATGCTCACAGTTATCTGAACTAGAAACTGAGAATTATTCTAGACTTTTCTCAGTTCCTCAAGTTCCTCATCTAACCAACACTATCTCCTAAATAGCTTTTTTTTTTTAAAGATTTATTTATTTCTCCCCACCCCCTCGTTGTTTGCACATGCTGTGTCTGTTTGTTGTGAACTGGTCTTCTCTTCTTAGGAAGCACTGGGAACCGAACCTGGGACCGCCCATGTGGGAAGGAAGCACCTAATCACCTGAGCCACCTCCACTCTCTGCTTTGTTGCGTCTCTCATTGTGTTTCCTCGTTGTGTTTCTTGATTGTGTCATCTCACTGCGTCATCTTGTTGTGGGCCCATCATGCCAGCCCATCTTCTTTAGGAGGCACCGGGAACTGAACCCGGACCTCCCATATGGTTGGCAGGAGCTCAGTCGCCTGAGCCACATCTGTGTCCCCTAAACAGCTCTTGAATCTGCGACTTCTTCGTCATCTTCTTTATCCTTACCATTATTCAGACTGTGCTATCTCTCCCAGAATACCAGAAGAGTCTCCTAATCACTCTCCTTGCCTCCATTTCCCCTTCTACGTACCATATTCACAGGACTGTAAAGTTGATTTTCTGAAATGCAAACTTACCTGTTTAAAATTCTTCACTGGCTTCTCCTGGCCTTCAGGATATCTTAAAGGACTCTTCATGATTGCTCTCTCTGGCTAAATTTTCTGTAATCCCAATACACTTCAGCATGCCAGGCATCAATTCTCTCTTAACTCTTTTTACGAGTGATGTTTGCTTTGCTTGGAATGCCCTGACTCACTTCTACACATCTTCAAATGCTATGTTAAAGCATGAATCCTTAGTGAAATGTTCCCTAATTGAACAAAGTTTGTTAGATCACACTCCTGAAAATTTTTGATTAAATATCTATCATGTTTATGTCACTTTTTGCCTTTTTTGGTAAATGATGGTCTGCTTTTTAATCTTCTAGTTCTACTATGAATTACTGGCATGCAAGGATGACGTCATTTATCTCTGCATTTTTAAAGGTTAGCAGAGTGCAGGGCATCTCATACAAAATCAACCTTTTTTTTTCCTTTATCTTTTTAAAGATTCATTTACTCTTGAGAATATATCTGTGGATCAAATTGGGCAATTTTGTTTCTACAAAGTATAGAATAAGAGGCATAAAGTTATAAGAAGATAAATTAGTTTTATATATGAAAAACTTTCTGTTTTGGGGAAAAAAAGAAATACATTTCTAAAGAAAGCTTCTGACTTTATAAAATTAGAAAAAAGTCAACTCTTCTTGTTTAATATGATTTAATTCCTATGATAAAATCAATGCTTGGGAACAGATGTGGCTCAAGCGGTTGAGCACCTGCTTCTCACATGGGAGGTCCCAGGTTCAATCCCCAGTGCCTCCTAAAATCAAAAACGAAACAATAAGCAAAAAAAAAATGAAAAAAACAAAAAAAAAAAATCAGTGTCTACACTGTTTCTTTCCTAATGAATCTCTGAGCCTCATCATACATTATGGATGAATAATTATTCTGCAGGATAATCCAGAATATAAGTCTTACAAAATCATCAATTGTGATAATAGCATTCTACTTCTGCTTTTTTCAAAATAGTAGCTTATATCGGTATATATGAGAGCATTCTTAGTAAAAGGTAGAATAACATAGGGGAAAAAAGCATGAATTGTGGACTCCAAAGGAACTGGCTTCTAACACCAACTCAGTATGTTCCTTCCAAGGTGTTAATGAACAAGTTCATTCCTCACTCTGAGCCTCAATTTTCTCATCTGTAAATGGGGATAATAATATCTATTTCATAGAGTTTGGAGAGAATTAAATTATATTATATATATAAGTGGGTAGCACACATGCTGGAAAAAAAAAAGTTCATTTTTCTGTCCCTACCTAACAGGAGTACAAACCCAATAAACAGACAGCCATATTTGAGAATATTAGTGCTCTCCTCTCTATGAAACTGTTTAGTATGTTATTGTCTGTGACTTTTTTTTTGTAATAAATAATGAGAAAAAATTCTTTATAAAGTCTTTTCATAAAATATTCATTCTTAAACTAAAGGAAAAACATTTAGGTAGTGCTTGCCTTATAATCTCCCTCAATGTGGTGTGCTACAAACAAATTAGTAAAATTCCTACCTGCTAAACCAGGAATATGTCACCTTACTGAAGAATGAAGCATTTTTCTCTGGACTGAATTTCTAAAAAGAAAAATATAACAATTCATGTATGAAGTAAATTCCTTTAATTTACATTTGAAATATCATTATCAGCAGGTGGGAAGTAAACAAAAAAGAATTTATTTTAACAGTTACAGTTATATTGTTATCATAATCCTTAAGAAATACAGTCAAGTGGAGAAATCCTTGGGTGGTGGTTGGACCAGATGAATTTTAAAATGTCTGAACATTATGATTCTATTTATGTAGCATTAAATCATATTGGGAAAGAAAATCACTTTTAGACTTACTATTGCTCTATAAAGTCTATGTATCTTAATATAGTTCCTTAAACTTATTAGCATATAAAGGTTACTTACTAAGTTAACAAAATTATAACAGTATAATTCTGTTACTAAATTAATAAAATTACAACAGTATATATGACATACAACTTAGCTTATAATTTATATATGTATAAAAATTAAAGCATTTTTCATTGCTAAGCTACAGACATTTTGTCTTTTTCCTGAAAAATTGAGAAAATAAGTTAATATTATTTATAATTTATTTCTGGATAACTATTTAATTATACATTTTTGTATAAGTGTATGATTACATACACAATTACATATTGTCACAATTACATTTTATTTTCTGGAGGTTATAACTGTTCCATAAAATTCTTTCCATTGAATTTAAAAATGGAAGGTCTCAATAAATGCTCATTTTACATTTTTAGAGTCAGCATCAATCCCTTTGTATTTTAAAAAGTAAAACTGAGTGCCAAGTTATATTTGATTCTTATACATTGTCCCACATTTAACAACTTTTTGCAATGATCCTCTCAAACCCAGTTCTGATTTCATAGTCAAACTTAAAATTTTTACCACAATTTTTATTCTGAACCTAGAAGGAATAAGTGAAAAAAAATTCCATCCTATCAGCAAAATGTTCTGAGTATGGAGGAAAAACCATGATACTCAATCCTAAAACTATTCTCTGGTATAGCAAATAATACATTATATGTCACATGAGGTATATATAATTTACCAAGAGTATTATCGTTATAGGATTATTGTGAGAACGAAAAACCACCATGAATGCAGAACATTTATCACATCAATGGCAGAAAACAAGCACTCATATCTGCTAGCTATGATATCACCATCATTATTATTCATCATTATTATTGCCAAATATATAATTTGGAAAATAAGTCCACAAATTATTAGGGGAAATGTTCTGCAAATTCTCTAACCAGAGGGCATATTTTATATCATCAGTTCAAATTACAGAGGGAGTTGCCAATTTAATAATGTACTAGATTTTAATTTGCCAACAATGAAAGGATCTTAAATCCAAAACACTATCTTTTCCTGTGGTGGACTTCAATTGGCCACAAAGTCCTTGCAGCTCTTCCCATCAAGAGGTAAGGAATCTATTTTCCACCCCTTGACTCTGGGCTGGCCTTGTGTCTTGCTCTGATCAGGAAAATGCAGCCGAGTGACACTGTGAGAGCTCCAGTACTAAACGTTGCCACTTCCAGTCTTGCTGTGCTTGGAACCCGGATGCACTAGGTGAACAAGCCTGGGCTAGCCGGCTGGAAGATGAGAAGCCACATGGCGGAGAAGCAGAGGTTCACCGTCCAACAGCCTGTTGCCCTAGGCAACAGCTTAACATATTAGTGAGGTGGTCGTAGATTATCCAGCTACCAATCAACCCTCCCACCATGTGTGAATGCATGAGAGAGCCCCGCAGGAATCAGCCAAGCTGATCCAAACTGGAAGATCACTCAGATGATCTTGAGAATCATGAGTTAAATAAAATGGTTGTGGTTTAAAACACCTAAATTTTGGAGTGATTGTTAACTAGGTACAATTACTTTAGCAGACTAAGAACTCAGTATTTAACATCCCCTCTAGGTCCATTTTCCAGATGAAAGCATCTTATATACTATTTGAGTCCTTAGGTAAATAAGCCTTCTTAGATGCAGGCCAGGTATCTTATACTAAATTTATCACAGTAAAGGCCAATTATAGTTTACCTCCCAGGAAGAACAGAAGGCAGGTAAAAAAAAAAAAAACCTGACAAGGTTAATTAATCCTTATTAAGCATCAAGAATATATAAAGATCTTCTCAATAAATAGGTAATTACTGAATTCATATCACGAGTCTCACTGAACTTATTATTTTTATATTACTGCATAGCAACATCTGTGTAGAAAAATAGACCATGACAAATCTGAGAGCATCTTTCACTGTTCTAATTCAGTCTCATCTTCTCCACTAAAAACTCCCCAGTCCTTTTAACTCACTCTGCTGTCACTCTGGCAGCATTTCTAGGCTGTAGGCCTAATTAACTCCAAACGAATTCCTCATTTCCCTTGTCTCCCCAAGCCTACTACAAAAGAGAACTCAGACATGTTTTCCAAGCCTCATCATCATCTATTGTACTTATCTACAGATGTGCATATAGTAGGCATTCCATAAACTAAGCTGCACATTTTAGACTTAAGGGATATTTTCCCTTGAATGGAGATCTTTTTATATTTAGATTATGGCAGATAAGTTGGAAGTACTTAGAGCACCAGACCAATAGAACCAGGGCCCAGGACTTCGTGAAGTGCACTGCTTTCCGTCTATCTTGGGGTCAAACTTGGGATGTGGCCTCAAGGGATAGGGTTTGTGTGACTGATTGCTACATTTAACAATATCCCCTATCTCCTATCTTCGGGAACTTCCTCTGTGAGTATTAAGAAGAGTTCTGAGAATAGTGGAGGAAGTTATAGGAAAGTAGAAACACTGGCCCATGGAGAAGGAAAAACACCCAGAAATCAAAAAAAAAATGTTTATGTCACTTAATCAATTACTCTGCACCAGATCCTGTAGTAAGCATATTTATCTTACTAAATATAACATACCTTTGTGGTGGAACCATTTTTATCGTCCCCATTTTACAGATGAGGAAGCTAAGGCCCAGGGATTTAAAAACTTGTCCAAGATCTTCCAACTAAGAAGTGTAAGAGACCCGATTCTAATCAAGTTAGTTTATTCTATCTTCCAATCGTAACTCCACAGTGCACCTGTTACATGCTGTTTTCTGCTACTTACAGAGACTTCCCCCACCCTGCTCACTTACTTCTGGGTAACCCTTACTGGTGCTTCAGTGCCATTTAACTCATTCCTCTCTTGGTATCCCAGCTCCCAAAGCTAGATACCTGGTCTGTGTTATTATAAAAATCTCAATGCTCTCTCCTGGGGAGACTTAAGGGATCCTTCAGATCTGCACTCACTGAAGTTATACTCACTCCTACCCAGCTATCTAATCATTTGCTCCCCTGCTGGACTCAGCACTTCTGGAGGACAGGAACTATATTTGATTTATCTCTGTATCTCCAGTTTTAGCCCAGGACCTAGCTCAAAATAAACATGTTCTGTATGGGTGAATCAAGTAATCAGTCAATGAATCAATGAATGAATGGATGCTTATCACTACCAACAAAAAATATTTAGAAATATCCTATTCATAGGTCACTATACCAGCCATAGAAACTCAATCTGAAAGTCATGTTCTTAGTTTATGGTGTACAGATTTTCACCTGAGATCTATTCTATCAAAAATAGGAAGTCTCAACCATGAAATGTTGAATATGTTCAATATGCTTTGAAACCCTTAGCTTTTTTTTTTTTTTTTTTATTTT
>JAQZBX010028153.1:0-27945 GCA_029593785.1 Cabassous unicinctus
AAAAAAAAAAAAAAACCTGCTTGGCATTTTTAGAGGATTTCATTAAACCTAGGGATTTATGTAAATTAAGCTTTTAACTTGTATTTTAATTTTTAAATTTTAAATATTAAAGTTTAATAAATTAAATTGTATAATAGTATGTAAGTATCTAGGCACCAGGATCTTAGACAATAAAAGCAAATTAAATGCAAATAATATAGAGATAATGATATAATAACCATAAGAAAAGAAATCAATGACATATTGATAAATAACAGTCCTAAATAGACAATAGTAAGAAGACAAAAATTGGTACTTTGAAAGAAAAGTAAAAGTGAGAAATGATTAGCAAGATCAATAAAAAAAAAAACGAGAGAGGAAAAGAAACAAATTTTCAATATGAGGAATGGAACTCATATATTGCATGTAGTAGTATAAAATTTACAAACACTTGAACTACTTCATGACAATATCTACTTAAGGTATCAAAACTATGATCCAGCAATTCTGCCATGAGGTATTGACATATATTAAGATAAATTTTCATGACTAGCACCAAAGTATCATCAATTAGATGTGCAAATGTTGAATCATATATGGTCAAAGCAGGAACAATACATTGAATAAGGATATTGATCACACTTCTCACATGCCTGATCTTGTTTGTCGTCAATACCAAAGAGCAGATTAGCAATTAAGGTTAACAGTGAAATGGAAATTACCCTTGAAGTTAAAAGTGAGATTGGACATCCATTTCAGGATCAGAAACCAAAAATTCTAAAGTAAGTGTTGTTCCAAACATATATACACTTGAATAGGCACAAAAACTTCACCAAACTGTACACATTATGTATTCTGGAGAGTCAAATATGCCAGAAGCATCTTTTCAATAGGCCTAAATAACCTCATGTAAACCTTTCAAGTTGGATCCAGAGATGAATTCAATTACAGCTTGGTAATTAAAATGAATTGAAGAGAAAGCCTGAGGGAACAATATTCGAAGAGTTTCTAGAGAGCAGCTTGTAAAACTAATTCAAGGAAGGGATGAGCCTTAAAAGAAGTGTTAACACACACACAAAAAATTTATCATTTGGTAAAAAATGAATATGTATGAGTAACACATATTGTGTCCTGCCCGTCTGTACATTTCAGGTTAATTGTGAGCTGGTGAAATCATTTTAACCTCAACCATGTCCAGACACATTATAATCAAACTATTGAATGGCAAACAAAATGAGAAAATCCTGAGAAATGAAAGAGAAAAGTCACATGCATTTTACAAGGGAGTGCCTATAAGATTAATAAACAATTTCTTAACAGAAAACATGTTGGCAAGTAGACAGTGGGAGGTATTGCTCTTGATGACCTAGACAGTATTAAGGAGGAAGTGACAAATCTTCTGGACATTGTAAATCAACTGGGGTTTTTTGATAGTTTTGTCATGATTAGATTGGGGTTGTGGAATTTTGGGAGGAAGCCCACAAGGGGAAATTTCCATTTCATCATATCATATCAGTATATACTCTCAACCTGACTACTTACTGCTTGTGTTAACCTTGATCACATTGCCGAAGTAGTGTTTAATAGGTTTCTCCATAATAAAGTTACTCTTTCTCCCTCTATTTTCATACTATAATCTTTGGACGTTTGTCACTATGTGTATCCTATACTAAAAAGTGGAGAGTTATTGTCTACCTCCTTGGAAGTGTAGTATCTACATACATCATTTGGAATTGTTCTATATGGGAGATTTGTCTATTCTCACCATTTATTTATTTTTATTGAATCACTTGTTTATAACACTCTGGACTCATGGATATTAATTTATTAGTGTGGATTAAAGTTCAATACCATACTATTTAGTTTATTGCATATATTTTTCCAGCCTTGGACATTGGGAGCTCTTTCAGCTGAGTCTCATGTTGTTTTTTTTTTGATATATCCTCATCATTGTGCATATGTGTATGTGTTGCAGTTGTTGCTTTTTTAATTGGATTTTTTTTTTAAGAAAAGCCCTTCTTTTCTTTTTGACTAAAATGTGCTCCATTTCACCTTTTACATTCCTTGTAACAGCCCTAAAATCAAGCGTTCTCCCAGGAATCCTGTTTCTATTATTTTATAATGGTATTTGAAACCAAGATCTCTGCATGGGTAAACATGTATTTTCATTATAATCAAGAAATGTAATTTAGGGCCAAATTAACACCTTCAATTGTAAAAATAGGCCACATATTTTCCCATAATCAAAGAAGTCCACTTGAAGATTAAGCTCTTTATCACATCTTATTCATATTTCTTAATTAGGAGGAAAGTGTAGCTTTAGGAAATGATCTTCCCAAGACTCAGAAATTTTGTCTCATTCATGTTAAATTCTCCTCCAGGGAATGCAAAAGAAACATTTCTCAGTTAAAATCTTGGGTGTTGGTGGATTTCAATAAGTGTAGAATTAAACTGGGAACAATTCACCAGGCAGGTGAGAACCTATGCCTCTTTGTGAGGTCAAACAGAAACTTTTCCAAAATGACCAGCATTTTAAAATCATCTTTTCTTTTTATTTGAATAAGTGGCTTCCAAATTACCCTGGGAATAAAAAAGCACAACTGAATATTTTAATATCTGCATAAAACTGGTAAGATTTTTATTAGGAAATAACATTTGTATTTATTAATCCTCAGAGAAAGTCAATATGTTCAGCCAATGGTAAGTATCTAATGCATACAAGCCACTGTAGAAGGAGAGAAAGTGTAGGGACTTTTCTAGGAGTGATTTACAATCTAAAATGAGAAGTTGTAAAATGTACACAGTAGTTCTTGATTGGAATGGGTACTACAAATTGAGGGCTATAGGTAGTTGGTAGTCAGAAGGAGAAGTAAATAGCAATATTTGTTTCAGTGTTCCAGGCAATACTTCATGGAGGTGATAGTTTATGTCACGGATATGGTAGACTGAGGCTTCTCATCTCCTCAATGGAAAGTGAATATAAGTAGTATGGGACATTATAGTATGGTACATTATATGTAACTATGGGAAATCCTCTTTAATCCATTCATTCCTTCAATGAATACTAATTACCTACTGCATAAATTAAGCTGTGAACAAATAAACAGAAATCTATGTCCTTATACTGCTTCTTTCTAATGCAGGTCATTCTTACTGCATATAATTCTACTGTATATCAATTACATGAATTTTACACCTGTATGCATGTCTGTCTGTTTAGCATCTATCTATCCATTTGTCTGTCTATCTCTACTTAATAATTAGTTGATAGAAACTTTAAACATTTTTTCACTTCTTTTTGCAAAAGAGTTTTGACAAAAATATACATTTGGAAAACTTTCAAGAATGCCTTTGAACCTACAGTTAATGACAATGCAGTGGTGTATGATGTTAAGAGCACTGAGAATCAGAACTACCTCTATATCTGATTCATTGTCTTACCCAAGCTCCCGAAGTGTATTGCTGTTCTTACTGCCTATGAAAAAGACAGTTTTGAGCTCTCAGTAACATGCCACAGAAAATATGTAATCACATCATTAGCTAAGATAAGATTTTAAAAATCTTTTTTTAATGCATTGCATAAATATGATATATTTTCAAATATTAAGAAAGAGCACATATTAATGAGTGGTTGCTTCTATGGCTCTCTCTCTCTCTCTCTCTTTCTCTCTCTCTCTCTCTCTCTCTCTCTCTCATTTTATTTATTCCATTTATAATAGATTCCAGTAGGAGGATTAAGACTCATCCTGAATGAGGTGGGTCACACCTTAACTGAAATAGCCTTATCGAAAGGCTTTATTTACATTGGTGTTTTATCCACTGGATATGTTTTTCTGTGGTACATATAGCTACAAACTATCACAGCCTGCAATGATTGTTTTGTACATGTGAGTAAGTGCATCTCTAGGAAATGGAATCACTGGTCTGATTTCTACGTGCAGTTATAATATTATAGATGTTGGAAATCACCCCCTAAGAGACTGTACCCATTTAAACTCTTACCTAAAATATATGAGATTGACAGTTTTCCACACCTTTGCCAGCACTATATATGAACAAACATTCATCAAAAGATCATTTTACTAATATAATAAATGAAATGGGTATCTAATTAGAATTTTTATTTCTATGTAGTTAACTATGAGTGAAATTGAATATCTTTTCATATGTTTAATTATTTTTATAAAGAGAAATGTCTCCTGTAAAAATGGTTCTGTAGCTCATTATTCATTTGGGTTGTCATTTTTAATACTGATTTGTGAAATCTATTTATCATTGAAGAAATTATTCTTTTGTGTTGCAAATATATTTTACCAATTTCTCACTATTTTGCTTTTGACTATGCTATTATTGGGGGGAATAAATGTAGCTAAATACATAAAATAACTTGTATATTATCTGGCATATAGCTGGTTACAAAAAATAATTAGGTTCACTTTTTGTTTCTGTCTTCTCTTTCTTGGAGTTAGAATATGGGACACTCAGTAAAATAAATGACAAAAATTCTATTGAAAAATTTCAGCTATCACTCAGGGCTTCTTCAGCTCATTTTTTACATCACCGGTGCTTAAACTGTAAATCTGAATTTTGAAAGAATATTTTGATTTAAGGCAGATGCCCCCATCTCCTTTTCCTTACCTATAGATAGTCTCAGTGTCTTGATTATCTTAGGTAATATTGATGAGTGAGCCAGAAAATAATGAGTAAGAAGAATTTAACTGTGGACAACATGGTATGATAAAATACAAAACTGAATGTGATGTTGCATTAAAACTGAAAACAAGAAAGATTTGACATTTAAAGTAAATTATGCATAAATGGTCTCTATTTTTGTAACACACTATCTCTAATATTGATAGGTCCTTGCTGAAAACTGAAGAAAGGAATTCAGATCAGGAAATTATCTACTTGTGCTGAATCCAGAAAATTAATGTTTGTCATATCTGAAAGGTCATTTACCTTTTCGTTATTTCCTATTGCACTTTCCTATGCAATCAGGTAAATAGTTTTAATAAGTATTATGAGGTTTATTTCATTTAGAAAAACATCAGTACAATGAAAGGTAACTGATTACCCATTGATAAGGAGAAGTTCCATGATCAAGCATATATTCAAGCTCCAAATGTGCTTTTTTATAAAATTAATTGTTTTCTCCTTACAGATGAACTCTTTGTAACCTGTGCTTTCCCCAAATTGACTTAAACAATGCATCAAAACAGCAATGTCACTGAATTCATACTGTGAAGATTAACACAAGATCCTTTGAGGCAAAAAAAATTGTTTTTAATCTTAATTTTCTATGTGTGAAACTTGGTGAGGAATTTGCTCATTATTGTGATCATTAAGTTGAGTCGGACATTTGGAAACCCCATGTACTTCTTCCTATTTTTCTTGTATTTTGCTGATGTCTGCTTTTCAAATTCCACAGCCCCTCGGCTAATTGGGGATGCACTCTCTGCAAAGCAAGTCATATCTTACGATGAGTGCATGACACAAGTCTTTGCACTACATTTATTTAACTGCATGGATATCTTTGTTCTCATCTTCATGACTGTTGACCGATATGTGGCCATCTGTAAGCCCTTACATTACCTAACCATCATGAGCCGGCATGCATGCACCATCTTGATTATTCTTGACTGGATAGGGTCTTTCATACATTCTATAGCTCAGATTGCCCTGGCTTTGAGATTGCCTTTCTGTGGAGCCAATTTGATTGATCATTATGGCTGCAATTTATAATCCTTGTTGAAACTTGCCTGCATGGACACTTATGTGATCAACCTACTGTTGGTGTTAAATAGTGGGGCCCTTTGTTCAAGCAGTTTCATGCTTCTTATAATTTCATACATTGTTATCTTGTATTCTCTGAGAAACCACAGTGCAGAAGGGAGGAAAAAAGCCCTCTCAACTTGTACATCCCACATCACTGTAGTCATCTTATCTTTTGATCCATGTGCATTCATGTACACAAGTCCCCCAACCACTTTCTTTGTGTATGAGATGGTGACAGTATTTTATACCATTGAAACTTCCTTTTTCAACCCACTCATCTACACACTAAGGAATGCAGAAGTGAAAAAAGCCATGAAAATGTTACGGAGTATTAAACTTATCTCAGAAATCACAGGATGACTTGAGTTTCCAATTACTTACTGAATCATGGTTTGATTAAATCAGTGCATATATCAAATATGATCGTATGTGATTATTTTGGAAAGAACATACAATTGTATATAAGGTTTTGGGCTGCTAATTTTTCTAGTTCACAGAGATGTTGAATGCCAAGACACCATTTCTTGTATCAGAGAAAAGTGTCAGTTTAATTCAGAAAATTATGGACAAGGGGTCGATCCTCGCTACACATTCTCTGCCTCCCAAGTCATACTATATCTAGAGCATAAGCCTGACTCTCCCTATGTACTCTAATATCAAATGCTCCTGATGGGCTTACTTTTTTCTATGTTTTGAACCCACCCTGGTAACTTTCCTGACATCAGACTGAATTGTTCTTTTCCTGAGAGCTCCTTTCTGGCATTGCTGACCATGAAATTGAATTACCGACTCTGAATCTGCATACTGGTTTATAAAGAGAAAAGATATTTACTTAATAAAAGTTTTTCCACCTTCTGAACATCCGTAAAATATTAAAAAGAGATTTAATTTATCTGTAACACATTTCGACAAAGGTATCCAGCTCTTCCTCTTGAATGTCTCCAGGGTAAGGGAACTCAGTGTACCAAATCCATCCATTCCACTTTATTACCAGTTTGTCTTTAAGAAGTTCCATATTTTTAAATCAGACTCTTGGAAATGTACTTATATTATAAACTATATTATTCTCATTGTTTGTGTTAACATAACTGTAGGATTATTTGTGGGATGTTTTCAATATAGTATTGCAATCAGCCTCATCATAATTGCTATGATTGGTGACTAGAAGCTGCAGCAAGAGAATTTTTGAAATCTAAGAGCATAGAAATTAAAATAATGTATATCATCAAGACTAAATAATAATATGCATATACTGCAGATGAACAACATATTTTATGAGAATGATACCATTAAAAAAGAACCTGTTTTGAAGACAATTAATGTTATAATATTATTTTAATTAAAGATATATTGTGTAAATGAAATGAATGAATTTATGATGAGCATTTATAAAATGTCCACGACATTTGTCTTCAGATAGTGGTAGTAAGGAGAACCCATGTTGTAGCCGGTAGCTGCTTTCTCTTTCTATTTGACCTGCCCAAATTGAGGGGTTGCCTAGAATTCCAAGTTAGAATTGCCAATGCTATTTGGTATCATTAGAGAGCAGAGCAGTTTAGCAGCAGCACCTTGACTGATTCTGCTATGGGTTATATCATGAAGTTGTATATTCATTGGTTTTAGTGTTCTAAAATTCAACACATCTTTTCTCTAAATATCTTATTAACCATTACAAGTTTTTAACTCATTTCAGATGTTGCCTGTGAAACTTTAATTGTGCAAAACTTAAGGATAACAACAATATCCTTTTGTGAAAAATGATTAAAAAATAAACTCAGGAAATTCTACAAGCTTTCTGTTCACACTTTTTTTTCTTACTGTGAGATTAAGAAGTGCAGTGTCTATGATGTAGTCCCACATGAGGAGGAAATATCATGAATCCATCATAAAATTATCTAATCTTCTCTTTCATTGCAACAGCACAAACATACACACTCAAATACATGCAAAAATAAAACCACACACTTACACAAAAACAAAGAAAAACATACACCAACTATTTAAGTTTCCATGGTCATTTGCCCTTCAGATGGAAAAATGAAGGTAGGAAGTAGGGAATAAAATAAATGAACTAAGATGTATTTGAAAAAATAGCAATAACTAAAAGAATGTGAAGAATCTATATTGGAGAAAAAACTTGGAAGGATTTTCATGGTTCAAAAATACTTATGGGGGAATGGGTGTAGCTCAGTGGTTAAGTGCCTGCTTCACATGTATGAGGTCCTGGGTTCAATTCACGGCACCTCCTTTAAAAAAAAGTGCTTTCAATCAAATTAAACCTGGAATATTGAAGTATTAATTTTTACAGTATGGGACACCATATCTAATCAATGAAAAATTTTGAAGTGACCATCCCCTCTAAAAAGGGAAGCTATAAATTATAATTTTCTTTTTATTTTTGAAATAGATTTTCTAATGTGCTTTTGTGTTGCTATCACACTATCAATGGAGATGCAATGCCACCTCTGTATTAGCTCTTGAAAAAATGCATAACCTGAATGTGATCAAAATGAAACATGGTACAGATCCAAACTGAGGATTAATTTACAAAGTAATTGGCTTATATGCTTCAGAAATTTCAAGGTCAATAAAGCCAAGGACTGACATAGGGTATATTCCAGATGAAAGGAGGATAAAGGGAAATGATACCTCACTACAATGTTTGATATTGGATTAGATCCTGAATTCAGAATGGTAAAATAGTTAATAAGGGCATCACTGGGACTGTTCATAAAATTTGAATGCAGATGAAGTTAGATAATATATGAATATTAAATTCTCCTGGGTTTGTAAATTATCATTTTACTGTAGTTATGTAGGAGAATGTTTTATTCTTTAAAAAATGCACACTTTAGCATTTAGGGATAAAAGGGCATGATGCCACTTTTGCCCTCAATTGGTTTGGAAAAAAATTACATCTATTTTTATAAATGGAAAGAAAGGAATAGAAGAAGAAAGGAAGGAGGGAAGGAAGGAAATAAGAAAGGAGGGAAGAAGGGAGGAAGGGAGGAAGAGAAGAAGGGAGGAGGGAGGAAGAGAGGGAGGGAGGAAGGGAGGGAGGGAGGAAGAGAGGGAGGGTGGGAGAGAACATTGTGGAGCAACTTGTAGAAAGTTGGTGAAACTGAACAAAGGATGATCATGGGAGTTGCCTGTCCTATCCTCAGAATGTTCATGCAAAAATGAAATTATGTCAGAATAAAGAGTCAATACAAGAATGAAATTATGTCAAAATAAAGAGTCAATAGGATCGAACCCAGGTCCTCCATGTGGTAAATGGGAGCTCAAGTTTTTGAGCCACAGTGGCTTCCCACAGTATCCTTCTTCATTTCCTTAAATGTAACTAATGCTTCAAGATTCACCTCCGATATTATTTCTTCCAGGAGCTATTTTGTTTTAGGTTACTACCTCCTCATACTCAGCACATTAAAAAAAAAAAATCATATATAGCATGATTGCATCCCCTCTGACTGCAAGTTATTCAAAGACTGTGATTATTAAATCACTGATCTTTATGTCTCTAATAACATGCACAAGGTTTGTCACAAAGCAGGCAATGAATACATTTGTAAAGGTGGCCAGAAATGTGAACATATTGTTCTATACTTCTTACTTTGCAATGCACCTGAAGACTATTTCTTATCACTTTTTTTATTGATTTTGAGAGTTATTTACATTAAAAAAAGTATGTCTTTGTCTTTCGAATGTGTTGTAATAATATTTTCAAGGTTCTTAGCATTTGTATTTTGCTTTTACAATGTTTTTGAAGAATAAATGTGATTGGTAGAAAACATTTTATCTATATCTTCAATCACAGTTGAATTTCAAGAAATCTTATTCCCTTTTTATTTTTGTCTTCTCTACACTGATGTCACACTATGGCACCTGTGATGTGTTCAAATATTAACCCAAGTCCTCTCTCAAGGTTCAAGAAATATGACAGTGGAATGAAATAAATTATACTCAAAGAATTCTATTTTGGAGCAATTTATCTCTATTATTGACAATCATATTTTTTTTATTCTGACATACTAAGAATTAAATAGTATCAACAGATTGAATTAATAGCATTTTGTCCAGAGGATAAAACTACCCAGAGAGGCAAATGATTCTCTAAACTAGTAAAAATGGTAAGTCATTGAGAAGAGAGATTTTGGACTCAAAGCTTAAAGTTCTTTTTATTAACTTATGTTTTCATCTTGTGGATGATTCCTTAGTTGTGCTTTCTCATATGCACTGAAGCCATGCAACAGAATAATACAGTGATTGTGCTCATATAACTAGGACTGACACAGGATCCTACAAAACAGAGAATGATTAAAATCTTTTTCATTTCTACTTGAAGACCATGGTGTGGAAATTTCTCATTATTGTGATCATGAGGTTTAGCTAGACTTTTGAAATCTCCATATTTTTCTTCCCAATGTAGCTGGCCATTACAACATTCATTTTTCAAATATCATATCCCACAGACTACATTTTAAAGCTACTGTGAAATGAAAGCAATATCCAAAAATGATTATATAATCCAAGGTTTGCACAAGTCTTTAGTGACATCACAATCTTGGTTCTCCTCCACATTAATGCTGATCTCTGTGTAGTAATCCTTAAATCTCTCTTTTAAATAGCAATCATGAAAATACAAAAATCTTGACAGTTCCTTTGGCCTCGATAGAGTCCATTTTGTATTCTGCAGCCAGATTATCCTGAGTCTAAGATACCCATTCTTTGGTTCCAATTTGATTGATTATTAGTACTGAGATATGAACCTCTGCTGTAACTTGCCTGCATGGATACTTATATGATCAAACAATTGTTGATTCCTCACGGGCCCATATGCATAGCAGTTTCCTGGGTTCTGATGACCTCATATGCTGCCATCTTTCATTCACTGAAAACTACATGAGCTCTTAAAAACAGAGACATTTCTCCAGCCAAGAGAGATATGGTAGGAGAATCAGAGAGAGTTGAAGGAGAGAATGACTTCAACTCCCGCTACCGGTTTGAAGACGGAGAAGGCAAGATGATGAGGAGTGCAAGTGACCTTTGGGAGAGGAGAGAGGCTCTTGGCTGACAGTTGACAATTAAACAAGGACCTCAGCTCGGCACTCGCAGATATACTCACCAGTCATTTTTTGTACTGTATGGGTTATGATCAGAGAATGGGTAAAGTTAGTGATATGATGATAAAGTCATTCTGAATGGGTTTGTTTGTTTGTTTGTTTATTTATTTATTTTAAAGAAACATTAGATTATATAAATGTTGCATAAAAAATATAGGGGAATCCCTTATGCCCCACCTCCGCCCTCTCCCACACTTTGCCATATTAGCAACACCCTTCATTAGTGTGGTATATTTGTTACAATTGATGAACACATATTGAAGCACTGCCACTAAGCATGGATTATAGTTAACATTATAGTTTATATTCTGTCCCATGCAATTTTGTAAGTTATTACAAAAAAAATAGTGGCCTGTATGCAGCGTCATGTAGAACAAACCCAATGTCCCGAAATTGCCCTTATATTGCACATATTTTTCCCTCTCCCTCTCCTTAGGACCTCCAGGGACCACTGCACGCTGAATGGGTCTCTTTTTTAGCCAGGAGAGGGAGGTAGTTGGCCTTAGTTGCTGACATGCTAAACAGGAATGTGAAGTAATTGCAGTTTTTCATTTATACCAGATGGTCTTTGAAATAATACCAGGAGAAAGGGGAAGAAAAATCCTACCTGATATCTTAACATTCATGCATATGCATATAGTCAAGAATTGCAGTTGAGTGTGACAGATTGTTAAGCCACTTCTTTTAATCACATTAATTTTATTCTTGCCACATTAATAATATTTTCATGAGAAAAGATGATAAGGCAATTAAATGAATTAGCAATGCTTATTGTTTGTGTTCTGTAAAAAACTTTAAAAATGAAGGGCAACACGGTAAACATTGTTGTTATAAAAATATTTCTACACTTTAGAAAAGAGAAGACATTATCTGTTCACATATGACTTAAGTTTTGAGGAGTGAAGTGAATCATTTATCTCATCTGTTTTTCCTTCCATCTTTCTTAAACATCTTCTTAACTCTTTTGTTTTACTTTCCTGTAAATTGTACATCTACTTTGAAAAGAATGTAGGGAGACAAGGGAGTAAAAATAAATTGCAAAATGGGTAAGAGATGAAGAGAAGGCAGTAGAGCGAGACAATCTTCAAGATGATATTTAAGCGGTTTT
Organism: Cabassous unicinctus; assembly: GCA_029593785.1. Lineage (NCBI taxonomy): Eukaryota > Metazoa > Chordata > Mammalia > Cingulata > Chlamyphoridae > Cabassous > Cabassous unicinctus. The sequence continues at coordinate 11,983 of JAQZBX010028153.1, forward strand.
ACCCTGTAATAGACTTTCAACGCCAAAATGTATTATTTTTCTTCAAACATTTTAAATAATGTATTTGACTTTTTTTTCAGTAAGTAATTCTGTTTTCGAGATCTTATAAAGAAAAGGGTGAGAGGAGGGAATATTTTTGTTGAGGGATTAAAAGCAGACAAAAAAAAAAAAAAAGCCTTTGCTTTACTGGTGACTGAAATGACAGACATCAGTCTATATCATTGGGTTACAAGGCTAGAGCCTGCATATTCTTGGTTATTACCTACTTGGTAAAATTGAAGTGTGTCCAGAAGAGATGGGTTGATCAAGGTAGAGTTGGTGGCCTTCGTCCAACATGCCTTACACTTCTCAGGTTTCTTACAGCCCTTTATCTTTTTTTTTTTTTTCCTTCAGTCCCTTTACTTATCATTTTCCTCTCTTTTGTGTTTTATCTCTCCATTGTTTGGTAGGGGTCAATTTAAGGAATGCATGGCACTACAGAAGTTCATGTTCCAGTTCACAAAGCATGACACAATCGCTAAGCACTTATTTTGTGGTACAGGTTGGGAGCCATGCATTACAGTAAGGGGATCCTGAAATGTTCATTTCTAACTAAATACTCCCAAATATCTGTCTTCACAAATATGAGAAAATTATCTCCTTTTGAGACTGAGGTGTGAAGTTTTTATTTCCAAGCTAGCCTAATGAAGCCCCTCAATAAAGCCAGTACAGCCTACAAATTAGAACTTCATCATCATTTTGAAGAGTTTATAATTGAGAGGAGATTGAGAGATTTGCTTCAGATCTTGAGCTTCCAAATTATCTGAATCTTTGGGCTAGAAGAATCAGTCTCCTGTCCTTGCTTCAAAAGAATAGCATCACCATGACTCAAGAACACACAATGACTTCACCTGAATCAGGAACCTCTCAGACTCCCAAAATCCAATGGCAACACCCCTAATTACATCCAGATCAATAAACATAGTCCAATCTCAGCTTAAAACAAGTAAAGCTTCTAATTTGAGAGATATTAGCCAACAAGCCAAATGCATTTGTAGGACATCACTAATTTGAACTGTGTGAAATGGGAGAACATTTTGGGGGGGATAGATCTTGAGTTTGTTAGACTTGGATAATGGGCAGAATTTAACTCTGGAAATGGGGGAATATATTAAATAGATACTTGGGATTCAGTATTCTGATACAGATATAGACAGCCATCCCCTTAGAACTTCTACAGGATAATGGGCTATTGTAAATGACATGAAGATATGTGAACTTCCTAGGAGAAAGTAAAGTTTGAAAAAGGGATAATTTTTTTAGAGGAACTGTGCACTGAGGAAAGAGGATTACTCAGACAATTTTATGGTTGTTTAATATAACTTCTGAGTTGTTACTGATACAAGAGGACCTAAAATACGATCATAATCCTTCAGTTAGAGTGGACATTCTTGAAGGCCACTTTAGGAATTGAGTTATAGTTCAAGACTCTTTCAGGGGAGAATTAGTTTTGCTATTTAACTGTCCTGTGATTATTTCCCAATTATTTGCATGTTTATTTGGAACAGATATAATTAATATCTAGAAGAATCCATCTATTGATTCTGTTGAAAAAAATTATATCACAGACAAGGCAGAAAATCTGAAAAAACTGATATTTTATAAGGACTTCCAGAAATAATAGCAATCATATATTTAAAAGATTCAAGGTCCCCATAATATCACCATTGATATTGGCCTAGCTTATGCAACAAGTAGATGTATTGTAACATATGACTATAGACTACTATAATATCACACAAGTGGTAGCCCCAGTAAAAATTACAGTGCCATGAATATAAAACTTAATAGCATATCAGAACCACTAGCATTTGGTTTGTAGTTCTGATCTTGTGAATGGATTTTTCTCCAAATCCATGAAAAGGCAAAACAAAATAAATTAACCTTTACATAGCAAAAGACAATAACATTTTGCTCTGGACCATGTTTTTCCTGTCACTTTTTGTTCATATTAGAATCCCAGGGAATTTAATCTTCTGAATATTCTTTACAATATCAGAATGATTCACTATATTGATAGCATCATGCAAAATGGACTGATGAGCAAGAAATAAAAAGTATTCATACATCACAGCGTAATTTATTGAAAATGGCCATGTCAACTTTGCAAGTCTTCCTTTTAACTGGTAGAGTATACCTCCCCATCATTTCTTTTGGCTTGTGACATGATTTGATGAACAGAATGCAATAAAATGATGTGTATCACACCTGAGGGTTGACCCGTGAGGGGTCTTGAAGCTTTAGCTTTTGTGAGAAAACCAAAGCAGTGATACAATTATGGTGTGATAGAAATCAACTTAGTCGACTGGAGAATGAAAGACCACATGAAAGAGAAAAGAGTTACTAAGCCAATTGCTTCATTTATGAATGAGGACATTTGGGACTGAACACTCCACTTGAACTGTCAGAGTGTATCAAGTGAGACAACCAGAAGAACAACATAGCTAAATCTAGCCCAAATTGCAGAAACATAAGAAAATTTCATCAGTAAGTAATGATTTTTGATTTTCTAACACACTTTAAATCTTTTTAAGAGATTTCAAGTGGTACCACTTTGAAGAATTTGACATGGTGTCTTTCCTCACCTCTCCTCTTATGGAAAAGTCAGAGTATCTCACTATCCTGCAAGACCCTATATCAAATTAGAATACACATATTTTCCACATAATTATATGGCAAGTGACTGTCTTTTTCCATTTTTGAGAAGATTATTCTCATTTGACAACCATCCCTTACTCATATTCCTACCTGTCCTGTATAATATAAGAACATTAATATTCAATTATTTACATAAAGGATCTAGCATTTATCAAAACATATTTTCAAACATCTCCTAGACACTTAAATTCATTTTGCAATGTAGGAAAAAAGAAGGTAGAATGGAATTTACTACCCAATTAACTACCTATCTAACTATATTAATCAAGGATCTCTATGGAAACAGAACTGACAGGATATATATAATATAAATATTAAGAAATTTTGATAGGAGTTGAATTATTTGACTGTGGGGATGGGCAAGTGCAAATTTCATAGGGTAGGCTATAAGTTGGGAGCTCTGTTGAAGGTTTTCAATGGATTCTCCAGGTGGCAAGGACTTTTCCTAGACTTTAATAATCAGTGAGTTGATTGCATCTATGGTTGATTACATCTATAATCAACTGAGGAGTTTCCCTTCAGCAATGAATGACTTCTCATCCAATCAGTCAAAGACCTTAAAATGAGAAGTGATTCAGTATTCAGGGCTAGAATTCCCATCTCTACTTCAAACAGCCATCATCTCCTATGAAACTCAACAAGGACCTTCATCAGAGTTCCTAGCTTGCAGCCTGGCCTATGCAATATGGACCTAGGCAACCCCACAGTCATGTGAGATAATTTTTATAAAATCTCATATTGTTTACAGATATTTCCTGTAGGTTCTCTTCCGTAGAAAACTCAGACTAATATATGCATTTCTATCAACATCATACTATTGAGAGGCAGCTTGAAAGACTAATCCATGATGCTCTTTTCTGGCTCCCCTTCCAAGAGATCTTGCCCTGCAGGCAGGAACAGCTTGTGGACATCTAAAGAAGTTTTGGAAACAATCAAATTGAAGCAACTGGGACAAATTATTATTGACTTCAAGAAAAACATTAGAACAACTAGGAAGGGGGAAAGTTTATTCCACAGTTAATAGAGGGAGTATGTGTGTCCTTTTAAATTGGGAAATTCCTAAGTCCACAATGCATGATCACAACAAGACATAAGCTCAGAAAAAGGAAGAGAAAAACATGTACTTTCACTTCAGGCTAACACTTTTGGTAGGAGGGCTATTCTCAATGAGAGAACCAGCCATTTTGCCAAGCCTGTGAAGATAATTTTAGGTTTGGATTATTTATTTGTTAGTTACTAGCACTGATGTATATCTCTGTCATATCACTAGCTGGGAAGAACTTAAGGAATAGTCAGTAAAATACTAAATTCCAGAGTTAATACATTAGATACTAAAATATACCATGTACAACAAAATATTACAAGACAAATTAAGGAGCAGTAATCATGGCTACACAAAAGAACATGACACATCAGAAACTCAACAAAGGTGACAAGACTTTAGACATGCCATACAAAGACCTAAAAAAAACTTCAATATGTTCAAAGAACTAAATTAATCACAGAAAAAGAATTAAAGAATATTAGCAAAATGAGAAACAAAAAATTTAAGAATTAAAATAAAGAGAGAAACTATAAGAAAGAGCAAAATGGATAGTGGAGTTAAAGTCCAAAATAACTGAAATTAAAAATTTCATAGAGTTTCAACAGCCAGTTAGTGCTAGAAGAAGAAAGAATCAGTGAATTTGAAAAAGAGAAATGAAAGTAAACAGGTGAAGAATAGAAAGAAAAAAGAATTTTAAAAAGTTAAAAACTTAGGAGACCTGTGGGGCATCATCAAGCTTCCTAATATACACATTATTGGAGTCCAGGAAGGAAAAGAAATAAAGAAAAGATCAGAAGAAAATATTCAAAGAAATAATGGCAAAAATTCCCAAATTTACCAAAAGACATGATATCCACATTCAAAAATCACAATGACCACCAAATCAAATAAGCTTGAAGAGGACTAGGCCCAGACACATAATAACTAAACTCTTGGATGCCAAAGATAAATGAATGAGAAAAGCCACACGTCATACACAAGGGCCCTTCTAAAATTAATAATTGATTTCTCATCAGAAAACTTGGTGCCAAATAGACAATGGGATGAAATACTTAAAGTGCTAAAAGAAAATAATTTCTAGTCAAGAATTGTATATCTAGTGAGACTATCTTTAAAAAATAAGGAAAATATTTATCCAACATTCCTAGATAAAGAAAAGGTGAGGGAATTCCTTGCCATGAGGCCTGCCCTACAAGAGGAATTATTATTTGATTCATCACTGGCCATTTTTTTTTCAAGAAAAAATGAACAACCAGGTGAAATATTAAATATTCTGCACAGTGGGAAGATTTCACTTCACCACTGTCCTTCAAGAATATCCCAGAACAGGCTGTCCACTTTCGGGTAGAATCTATATATAATGCAGCACTGTGTGTAAACCAGGCCAAGTTTTCTCTTCCTCAGTCAACTGAACATAGAGAACTCCCCTAGGGGCCATTGCTCTGGGTTTGGAAAGAGAAGGAAATGTGGCAGAAGTGGGGCCATGTAAAACAAAGCAGGATTGGGAGAATATATTTGCAAAATACATATCTGCCAAAGGACTTGTATACAAAATATAGGAAGAACTGTTAAAGCAGTTACTTAACTGTTTTTAGCTGTTTAAAAACTGTTAAAAACCAATACTAAGAAACTACTCTAAACAGAGAATTCTCCAAAGAAACTACAATACTGGCAAGGAAGTGGAGTATACGAACTCTCAGTCATTACTGGTAGGAATGCAAACTCATACAGCCACTTTGAAAGACACGTCAGCAGTTTCTTACAAAGCTATCCATAGACTTACCATATTATCTTGCAGTGACACTCCTATGCATTTATTTACTCAGAGTTGAAAATGTATGCCCACACAAAAACCTGTATGTGAATGTTTATAGCATCTTCATTCATAATGCCCAAAATTGGAACCAGCTAAAATACCTTTCTATAGGTGAATGGATATCCACACTATGTATTACTCTTCAGCAATAAAAAGAAATGAGCTATCAAACCTAGACTGAGATGGAGGAATCTTAATGTACAAAGCTAATTAAAGCAACTAGTTTGAAGAGGCTATATATTGCCTGAATCCAGCCAAATGACATTCTGGTAAAGGCAAAACAATAGATATAGTACAAAGAGCAGTGGATGCCACACGTTTATGACAGCAGAAGGAGGGATTAAGACGTCAAACAGAAGGAAGTTTTAAGGGGATGAAAATATTCTGTATACCATAATGGTGCATTCATGATATTGCATACTTGTTAAAACCAATAGAACTGTACAACACAAGACTTGAAACCTAATGTAAACTATAGAATTTAATTATCAGTAAAGAATAAATAATATTGGTTCATCAATTGTTACAAATTACCACAATGATGCAAGATGTTAATAATAGTGGAAAATGAAGTGTGTGTGTGTGTTTGTGTGAGCTAGGAGAGGTGGTACTTGGAACTAGCTTTACTTTTTGTGCAATTTTTCTGAAATCTAACTATGCTCTAAAAATGAAATTTATTTTTAAAAAAGGAAATGAACACTGTAGGTTATTATCAGCAACTAAAAAGCAAGTTTTCAAAATGTAGACAAAAATGATGTCTCTAGTTAAATACTATTACCAAAAGTAACTTGAAAAGAAATATAAAAGTTTGAGACAATATAACTAATAGGAAAACGTACTGATTAAAAATAATCTCATATAGGAAATAATCAACCACAAATGGGTTTAAAAAAATTTACCATATTTTCAAAAATAGATTATTCTACTCTTAGACAAAGACTTCCTTAGAAAGGAAAAAACAAAATATTTTTAATTCTTTTTGCCACATTATAGTTACAAGAAAGGAAATTTAAGTATTCATGCATTTCCTTCCAAAATTGAGACTTTAAAAATCAACAAAACACTGGCAAAACTACTCTGACTTGGTAGATAAAAAATAATTGATGCTCCAAAATCAAGTTAATTTTATCCTAATTGTTCTAGGTTATTCTAGAAAACTGATCAATTTTATCTATAAAATTAGAAATTTAAAATGAAAAATCAATTATTTAAATAATGCAGAAAAATCATGTAATGTACTTATATAATTTCACAGCAAAACCCTTTGTATGTTAAGAAAATAAAAGGTCCTGTTTATCACTAAAAGTAATATTTATTTAAAACCTTACATAAAACTTTATCTGAAGTTAATAGGTTTTGAACACTTTCCTTAAAATAATACTTTAAAAAAAGACAAATGTGATCACTATATTGTAATGCAGGCCCTAACCAGCACAATGAGACACTACAAACTTATTTGAAAAAAAGAAATGGATAGGAGTTAATACTACTCATCTTATTTGCAGATGGTATAATCATTCACACAGAAAACCCAAAGGATCTATAGATATTAATAGAAATAATAACAGGTAGAGCAGCATAGTGACTGACAACATGATTGAGTTACAAAAATCAATTACATGCCTATGTACCAGGAACAAAAAAAACATATTACAACAGAAAGACAATTTACGATCGGATTAGAGAATGAGTACCCAGGACTTTTCTAGAATTATCTATGTAGTATTCTATTACTAAATATTTTCTCAAGGTGGTTGTGTAATGTTACATTCTCATCAGCAATGCTTGAGAATTTCAGTGTTTCTCCATTCTCACTAACACTAGGAATCATTAGGCTTCTTAAATTTAGATACTGTAAAGTGTATAGTGACATCACATTGAGGTTTTAATTTACATTTCCATAATGACTAATGATTCTAAACATCTTTTCATGTTCTTATATCCCATCAATTTATCTTTGGTGAAATGACTGTTCTATGGATTTTTCTTTTTTTAATTACCTTAGTTTCTTTCAAAAATTCTTAATTTTTGTATTATTCAATTGATTTCAAATATATATTTGATTTTGTAAACATATCTAATCCAAGATCAGAAAGATATTCCCCTACACATTCTCATAGAAGTTTTATATTTTATTGAAATTTATTTTTAGATCTATAATTCATTTTGACTTAATTTTTATAAGTACAGTAAAGTGCTTCATTACTTTGCTTTTGTCTTTCAACACTAATCTTTCCTTCATAAAAGGAATATAACGTCATTTTTAAAACATACGTGTTTAATTGCTGCAGCAGCATTTGCTAAACAGACATAACATTCTCTATTGAATTGCCTTTTCAACTTTATTAGAAAGAAATAGACTATAAATGTGTATCAAAAGCAATACATTTCTGAGTTTTCCCTTATGTTTTAGTCTGTGTTGGATATTTGAACTTGACTCATATCCAGGATGCCCAAAATGAATACGTGTAATTGTATATAAAATACCACTAACGAGAAAATTAGAGGACATTTTGAAAAAAAACACTTTTTTTTTTTTTGCATATAACTCATTACCTCCATGTCCAGAGGACTTTTACTTCCTAAATAACCTTAGAAAGGATTTATTTTTGTTTCCTTTTTTTCTGTTTTCAACTGCATCAGTTCAGATTTATTTTTGCTTCCTAGGAGTTAAAAAAAAAATTAAATAATTTTTCTTCCTGTTCTATATTTCACCACTTTAAATCTATTCTGTATATTGAATTCCATTTACAAGCCTTTGATAATATTCTGTGTTCTCCATAATGAGATTGAAATTCCTTGCATGCCATGTGCCACTTTATTTAACCGGATTTCCAAATGCCTCTTTAGCTACTTTTCCAACCAGGCTCTGTTTAGTACTTTATCTCTAGTAGTTAATGTGGAAATTACTGCCATTCCTCAAACTAATGATCTAGTCAGTATCTTTGGTACTTTACTGTAGTCATTCATCACTATGATGAGCGGGAGAATCAGTAAATTTTGGTTGGTTCTAGCTTCAAAACTAGTACTGAGAATGAACGTGGGCAGGACTAACAACTATAGGGAAAAGAGGAAGATAAACTAAAGCCCTGTGTTGTGGATAAGGTCGAGTTTGGTACTGAAGTAGAGAATTTATGGAAAATCAGTATTCAATTTCTGATGAAAGGCAAAACAAAAGATATACATGATGTTATTTATGGTCTCAGGTTTCCATTAAATCAAAGATATTTATCAGCAGCAGAGATTCTCTGGATGTTATCAATGGCATATTTAATCCTTGTTACCTTTATGAACCAGAAAACTATTGGTGCTGGGAACTGGATGTCAGGGCTTGTTATAGGAGAATGTAGAACTAGCTTCTACAGATATTGAATAAATGGAAAATGAAGTACATGTGTTGTGTAAGGACAGAACTGGCTCCTGACAATGGACCTTAAAGGCCAAGAGGAATTGTGCCTATTTCTAGGAAGGAAAATCTGGGAACTAGGAGAAAAATCAAATCATAAAAATCCAGGTGGAAAGAAAGAAAGGAGGATCCCAAAATGAATGTCTACTAGAATATGGATAGGGCAGAGACTATATGGTTTAAGATGCAGAGAGCTATTATGTTATGAGATGTCTTTAAAGGCATGGGCTAGGATAACATTGCTAAGGAAGAGAGAAATTCTTTCTGTTCCTTCTCTGCGGAATGCCTTTTTCTCTTTATTCATCTGTTGAATGTAACTAATCCTTCAAGACAACTCAAATAACATTTTTTTGAGGTCTTAACAATGGCCTAATTCACTGGAAGGCACAGAATAATTTTATGGTATTGAACTTAACGTTATCTATAAGTACTTATTAAAATGTAAAAAAAAGTTAATAATCCAATATCCTATACATAAAGATAATGTATATAATACTTACAAATTATATTAATTAAAATAAAATAGGGGATGAATAGGTGGAGCATAGGGCAATTTTAGGGCACTGAAACTATTCTGTATATCATACTGGTGGACATTTGAGCTTATGCATTTGTAAAAACAAATAGAACTATACAACACAATGTAAACTATAGACTTCATTTTACAATAAAGTATCAATAGTTATTCATGAATTGTAACAAATGTACCACACTAATGCATGATGTTAATTATAGGAAAAACTGGTAGAGAGGTTATAAGGTACTCTCTGTATTTACTGTACAATTTTTCTTAAAACCTAAAGCTAGTCTACATTAGACTATTAAAGAAATAAATAAATAATAGTATAAAATCAGGGACTTTTGTTTTACACAGATATTAGTTCAATGCCACCATTGTCATTCTCTAACTATTTGATTAAAACAAATTGCTTAGTATCTCTAAGCCTAATTTTACTGAGATATTAAAGGATATAATCATGATTAAAATAATTGTGGAGCAGCTTTAAATGTTAGCATGTGAATTTTCGATTATAGTGACTTTTACATATTATGTATACCAAAAATACCAAGTACCTTTTTCTTCTCCTTTGCTTAGTTTATGTTACTAAAATTATAGATGAAACTTAGAGGTAGCTTTTTCTTCTTTATAAACTAATATCTCAGAGAATATATTTACCCTGACATTTAGACCATAATTTTACATATAATTGGTATCTTTGTGTAGTTGATAAATTGATTGAATTTTACATATATTACCATGTGTTCAGCATTTTAAAAGAAATACATTATTTTAGAATAATTTTATATATACAATACTGCTGCAAATATATTAGTGTGTTCTCATATTTTCCATACTCAATTTTCCCTATTATTTCCTATCATCTTACATCCAATATAGTTCATTTGTCACAACTAATTAACAAGTGCTGATACATTATTATCAACTAAAATCCACAATTTATTCAGATTTCCTTTGTTTAAACCTAACATCCCATCCAATATACCATATTACATTTAGCAATTGTGTTTATTTAGGCACTACTAGATAGTGATAATTTCTCAGACTTTGCTTGTTTTTTATGACCTTGACATCATAAAGAGGAATGGATAAATATTTTGCATATTATCAATCAACTGTGGTTTCCTAATTGATTGGTTTTTCATGATTAGATTGGTATTATGGATTTTTCTGAGTAAAACCTCAAAAGTAACATTCCTTTTCATCACATCATATCAATGTTATATACTATCGACCTTATTATTTATTTTTATTTTTTTAAATCCTAGTCTCCACCCTCAGTCACTGCCCTTATTTTTTTTTAGGAAGTACTGAGGATTGAACCCACGACCTCATACATGGGAAGCAGGCGCTCAAACACTGAGCTCAACCACTGAGCTATATCTGCTCCCCACTATTTGCTTCTTTTTTTTTTTTTATAAGGAAATGTTTCCATTTTCAAATTTTTAAAACAGATTTATTTTATTTATTTTTTCCCACCCACTCATTGTTTGCACTTGCTGTGTCTGATCGTCTTAGTATTTTTAGGAGGCATATGGAACTGAGCCTTGGACCTCCCATGTGGGAGGGAGGTGCCTAAATCTAAGCCACCTCCGTTCCTTGTTTTGTTGTGTCTCTCCTTACATTCTGCCTTCTGTGTCTCTTGTTGGGTCATTTTGTTGCATCAGCTTGCTTCACCTGCTCATTGTGTCAGCTCACTATCTTGCCAGTCTTCTTTAGGAGGAACTAGGAACATCTGTTCCCAGCTTTGTTATGTCTCTTTTCTTCTTGTGTCTCTTGTTGGGTCATCTTGTTGTGTCAGCTTGCCGTGCCTGCCCATCATGCCAGCTCGCTCTTCTTTAGGAGGCACAGTGAACCGAACCACAGACCTCCCATGTTGTAGGCAGGAGCTCAATTGCTTGACCCACATCTGCTTCCGGCCACTATTTACTTTTTTTTTTTTTAACAAAGAGTACTCATTTAATATCAAATTACACTCGAAGAAGATTTTATCAAATATTCATTTCTAATTACATAGTAATAACTTTTCATTCCCACATTTTTTCTTATTTTGGCAAAATGTATAATGGCTTTTATCTGTCAGTGCAATATCATGCAGAACATCTCCAACATCCCCAAAATGCCCCATGTTACAACTTTTCTTCTCTCTCCCTCCCCTCAGAACCTCTGGTGACCAATGTCTTTATATCAATGTTACAAGTTCTTCCTTTACTGAAATAATAAGCCTACTTTGGTCCATACTTGCATTCCTTCCTTATGTCTGTCATTCCTTGATGTTGAGGGCTTTGGGATGGTGATGCCCAATTTGCTTCCCACTGAGAGGGGACTTAGATCCCATGGGGCAGATGAATGGAACCTATATAAGGGGGGATAGCTCCAGAGATTGATGCCTTATCAGTGGGCTATAGTTTGGAATCAGTGCCCCTGAGAGTGACAGAGTTGGACTCAAATAAGTCCTCCCTGCACATGGTCCTTCCGTCCCTTCTATTCAAACCTGTATGTGGTGTTGGAGTTTGTAGGTGTACTTCCAGAGACTGGAGCCTTTGGTCTGCCCATGTGCCAGCTGTGCCTGGAATCTCGGTGGAGCTGCAACTCCTACTCTACAGCTCAATGGATTCACGCAAGTCACCTGGTGAGGAGGTGATGATGGACAAAGGCCATCCCTGGGAATGGAGAGAGTCTGCAGCTGCAGGCAGGATATTCCCATCCATCTTATCCATGGGATATAAGCCCCCTCTCACTTGGAGGTGGAGTGGACATCACCATTCCAGACTCCTCAGGATTGGGGGAAGAGCTATGGACCAGAGTGGACTTACTGGTATTCTGTTGTAGACGTATTGTGATTCAAGCAATGGAAGAAAATACAACATTGAGATGTAGTCAGCGGCCACTGGATGCTTTCAGGGCAGGGAGAGGGAAAAGCAGTTGTAATACAAGGGCTTTTTCAGGACTTGGGAATTATCCTGAGTGACATTACAATGACAGATATAGGCCATTTTATATCAGCATATAACATGCAGAACTGTGTGGGAGAGAGTGTGGTCTACAATGTGAACTATGGTCCATGCTTAGTGGCAAAGCCCCAGGATGTGTATATCCATTGCAGGTGATGTGCCACACTAATGAAGGATGTTTATGTGGGAGGTTATGGGAGGTGTGGGAGGTGGAGAACATGGGAATCCCTGTAATTTTTGTGTAACATTTATGTAATCTAAGCAGCTTTTAAAATTAAAAAAAATTAATTGAAAAAAAAAACCAAATTAATAAAAAGGTACAATGCCAAAAACATATATTTTATTTATTTTTGTTTTTTCATTTTTTACTTATTTTATAATATTTTAATTTCATTATTATTAGGTTTGTTGGCTTTGTTTTGGGGAAGCTTTAGATTGCAGAAAGTTTACAACTGTGGCAAGGTAAGACTGCCAATGTGGGATATCAGCGGTGAGGGGATGTGTGGAGAGGCGGCAACTGGGGCATGCCTCTATGGAATATGAGTGTGTTTTTATGCTCATGGGCTGTTGTGTCAGTGGGTGGAGATGCACAGAAAAACCAATGGATATTGAATTCCCATCCTGAAGAATCCAGCTACATTCTCTAATAGAGTGCCATGAATATCTAGAGTATGTGCTCAATGCCTATCAAAGTAGGAAAGATCAATACCCCAGTCCCTTGATATTGATGGTTGTACTTATGAACCTTGTTCTTGTGAAATTGAAACTTAGCCTAGTAATACATATTGACTAAGAGTTATCTCCTGAAAACCTCATTGGTGCTCAAATGTAGCCTCTGTCTTAGCCAAACTCAGCAAATAAATTCACTATCTTCCCCTTGACATGACACTACCTTCTCCTGGTACATGACTCCCAAGGATGAGCCTCCATGGCACCAAGGGATTATTATCCAGTGCCAACTAGCTATGCATTTGAAAAAAGACCTAGAACAAAACGGGAAAATATTAAATACAAATGAGTTTTTATGGCTTAGAGATTTCAAAGTGAGTCAAGAGTTCATTCCAGTGGTTATGCTTATGCACATTTAATGAGGCTCTCATTGATTGCCACGGTAAACAGTGCCTCAAACAGGGATGCTCCTGAGGGCTCTAGAGACATCTAGACACTTTAGGCAGGACAGACAACCCCAGGAAATTGGCATCCTATCGGTGGGCCTTACCTTGTTATATATGATAACCTGTGTCCTCAATGTAGCAGAATTAGATTCATTTATAATTTTCTTACACATTGTTCTTCTGCCCAATTTATTTGCCCAATTAGCATTTTTGTCATTAAATATATGTCTCAGAGACTTATATCTTCCAGCTTTTCATATGCTGGCTGAGCCCTGAATCTCAGCAGAGTTACACCCAACACTTACTCTCAAGTTCATCAGACTCACCCAGGACAACTAACAAAAGGATGATGATGGACAAAGACCATATAAAAAACCAGAGAGCATATGCATCTTCAAGCAAGACAGTTCCACTCACTATTTAATTTTGATGTTAACCTTCATTGACTTGGCTGAGGTAATGTTTGCCAGGTTTCTCCACTATAAAATTATTCCCTAACACCACCCATTTTTCATACTGTATTCTTTGGAAGGAAGTCCCTTGTGTGTACCATAAAAAAGAGTGGGGTTTTTCTTTCCCTCCTTGAGAGTGTAGTATCTATATAAGTCATTTGAAATTGTTCTAAAGGGAAAATTTGTTTATTCTCATTTTTAAATGAATCATAGATTTATTTCAGTATGGACTCATTGATATTACTTTAATAGTTTGGTTTAAAGTCCAGTAGTGTGTTATTTATTTCATTGCACATTTTTTTCCAGCTTTTGTCACTGAGAGCTCTGTCCAATAGGTCCCATGTCCATTGGATATATCCTTATCATTGTGTGTGTGTGTTGTGTTTGCTGTTTTATGGCCTTTTAAATTTTTTTCCTTACTTTATGGCATAAAAATATGCTCCTATTCATCTTTTAGATTCCTTGTTACAGCCCTAAAATCAAGCATATCTCCCAGGAGTCCTGTTTCCTTTTATTTTATAATGGTACTGGAAACCAAGATCTGTGCACTTGGTGACCACACATTTTGTATTCTTGTCAAGAGTTGTCATGTAGGGTCCAGTTATTAATAACACCTTCAATTGCAAAAACAAGCCACTTATTTTCCCATAATCTAAGAAAACTAAATTGAAAATTAAGCTCTTTATCACATCTAGCTTGTGATTCTTAATCGGGAGGGAAGAGATACTTTAGGCAATGATATTCTCCAGTTTCAGATATTTTGCATCATTCATGTTAAATTGTCTCCCAGAGGAGGCAAAAATAAGCATTTCCCAGTTAAAATCTTGAATGATTGTGGATTTCAGAAAATGTGGGATGAAACTGGGAACCGTTTAGCAGGCAGGTCAGAACCTATGCATCTTTGTGAGGTCAAACAGAAACTGTTTCCAGAATAATCAGCTTTTTAGGGCATTTTTTCTTCTTATTTGAGTTAAGTGGCTTCCAAATTACCTTGGGAATAAAAGAGGACAGCTGAACATTTTACCATCTTCAAAAAAGCTGTATGATTTTTATTGGGGAGTTATTTATTTGAATTTATTAATACTTGGAGAAAGTCGATTTGTTCGATTCCATGGTAAGTATCTTAGATATACAAGGCACTGTGGAAGGATATAAAATGTACAGACTTTTCTAGGTTTGATTTATAATCTAAAATGAGAAACTGGAACTAAAAATGTCCAAGTCAATTCTTGTTGGAAATGAGCACTACCGGGTGAGGGCTATTTGTAGTTGGTAGTGAGAGGGACAAGCAATAGAAATAATATCTCTTTGAGTGTTCCTGGAAAAATTTCAAGGGGTTGATGACTATGTCATGGATATAGTAGGTTGCAGGCTTTCCATCCCCTCAATAAAGTGTGAATATAAAATTGCATGGGACATTATAGAATTGTACCTATGGGAAATCTTCATTAATCCTTTCATTCATTCAGCAAATATTAATTACTTTTATTCTAGATGCATAAATTCAGCAGTGAACAAATAGACAAAAATCCATGTCCTTGTATTTCTTCATTCTAATGTATGTGATTCTTATGGCATGTCATTCTACTATATATCAATTACATGAATTATACATCTGTGTGCATGTCTATTATCTATCTATCTATCATCTATCTACCTACCTATCTCTATCTAAATAATTAGTTGATAGTACTTTCAAACAATTTTTCATCTTTTTTTGCTAAAAGAGTTTTTAAATTCATTTGGAAAATTTTCAAGAATATCAATGAACTTATAGTTAATGAGGTTAAGAGCACAGAGATCCAGAACTTATATCTGATTCACCAGCTTACCCAAGTTCCTGGATATTAATATTTTCCTACATATATTGCTATTCCTGCTACCTCTGTAAAAACACAGTATTGAGGTCTCAGTGATATGCCACAGAAATTTGTAATCACATCATTAGCTAAGAGAAG